>CM067375.1:52121392-52191392 GCA_034401795.1 Chaetoderma sp. LZ-2023a
TATAAAGTGAATATTTAACAGAATTTCATAATCGGACTAACTTTTTCAATTGTTTATTCACAAACTTATTAATTCGTCAGTTTACCTTAACAAGCAAGACAGTTATTGAGCAATCTTCGGGTTAAAACAATTTGACTGTCAGTGAACAATCGCCATAGAAAAATACAATTTGAACATCAATTAATCTGAGTGATTCCTGCACCTGTATTAAAAGACCACCTGTTATATGTGTCAAAATGTCTAATAGTATTGAAGCAGTTGCAAGCATTTTGACAGAGAATTACAATCGGATTGATGATTTAAAGATGGAGAAAATCAAGGCCAAATCATCATTTACTCGCTGTAAAAATCAATTACACTTATTAATCGATGATGACACTGACATTGCGCCGTCGCGACATTTAATTCGTGAAGCATCTAAAAAGTTTGATGCAGTCCACGAACATGTTATCGAAACAATGGATACATTGTCAGATGAGCTTTGCAAGATAGCTGATCAATAAAACAAACTTAAAACAAACAGTGAGCTAGACATCAAAAGAGATGTATTAAGTTCAGTTTCATCAAGCGAAATAGCAGAACTAAATAAGATAGTACCAGCCTATAATAGATTGCCAGACGTCCCCACTTTCAGGCTTTCGCATCCCGCATCGAAACCACCAATACCGGGACCACAGCCAGTCGTACCTCCACACTCACCACCAGATCCACTGTCGTCTCTACCAGAGAAAACGAATCCATATTTAACCGCTTTGGGGCATGGCATCGGAAAGCAACTAAAACGTGTTTCAATTCCTATGTGTAACGGTCTTCTTCTTTCTTCTTCTTTTCGTTCGCTGATCATACCGCCAGTCCTGTAAGTGACTATCGACATGATCATAACCGTTAAGTGCGTGGATCCATGGTTTATTAGAGTGCGCCGTGCGGCCTGGTACCTCAGTCTTCAGCACTCGAGGTTTCTGTCAGGGTTACCTCACCCTTACCTCCTTTAGTCGCCTCTTACGACACGCAGAGGATACGGAAGGTGTATTCTAAGCCCCACCTACAGGGCAAATGATAAGCAGGTGTATGAGAATTGGAAAGCGGCATTCATGGCATGTATATACCAAGTACCGGCAACATCAGAATATAGGTTGTTACAATTGCGTCAGTATCTATCTGGCGATGCTCTTAAGGTAGTTGAGAAATTGGGCTGCTCAGCATGTGCTTATCAAGCCACCAAGAACTGGTTAGACAGAAAAATAGCTGGAAACGTCGTCAAGTTTCTTGACAGTTGGAAGAACTAGAGAAATTTCATCCAATTAGACTTGGAAATGCAGAGGACATTGAGAAATTTGCGATCACTTAGATGTAATGATAATAAACTTCACTGACTTGAACCAATTCGAGACAATAGATAATACATTGCTTTTTACTGCATTTTTGAAAAAGTTGCCTGAGCAAATGATCATTCGATATCTGCGATGGGCTTTTGAAAACAACAAGCCAGAATCGATAGAGCCATTACGCGAGTGGATTATTCAAGAAGCAGAATTTGCTACCGTTGCGTCGGAAACTGTTAGAGGTCTGAGTGGCATGATGGCTTCAGTTCCAAGTCGTACTAGTACTCTAAATTGGACAAGAAAACCAAGGACATTGTTTAATGCTGGCAGCAACTCAAAGGGAAATATTAATGCTAGACATGCATTTCCAGTGTCCGCCAAGATGATCATGGAGTTTGGCGATGTCAGAAGTTTCGAAAGATGGACGTTTCACAACGCTGGGTGACTGCTAAACAACATGGTCTGTGCTTTCGTTGTCTCGGAGATGACCATCGAGGGCAAACGATCAAGAACATGTGACATTGACGCATGCCCGAAGATGCATAATCGTTTGCTTCATCAAGAGAAGAGTAGTCTGAAACCACATCCATCAGCAAATAGCAAAGATAGCAATGAACAATCGCATATCGATCATGATCGTGATAGAATCAACAAGGACACTTCTGCCACGAAAGGGGAGCTTCGCAGGTCTAGTGAAAGGTCACATACCACAACAGTGGCTGCAGAAGTAAATACACTGCAAGATTATGTAACACTTCGTACCCTACCAGTCCTTTTGAAAAATGGTAATCGCAGTGTAAAAGTTAATGACCTACTGGACTATGCCAGTACAAAGACTTACTTGAATTCAGATGTTGTAGCTGAATTAGGATTTCAAGGACAGTTTCTGAAGGTAAACATTAATGGAAAAACAGAAACACTCGAGACAATGCCAGTAGAATTTGATTCAGAAAGTGTCAATGGACAGGTGAAAGCGAAGATAAGTGCATTTACAACCAGTCAAGTAACAGGAAACTTGCAAGCAATCTACTGGAGCAAGCATGGTCGTGAGTGGAATAACTTAAAAGGCACCAGGTTTCCAGTTCTTGTACAGAAACCTACAATCGACATATTAATCGGCATAGGCCACCTGGACTTACATTATTCATATAAAGATATTCGTGGATAGCCAGGAGAACCAGTGGCACGGTTGACTTCGTTAGGATGGACATGCATCGGGAGTCCAGATGGAAAGATCAGGTCCGTTATTCGAACCAATTTTATTCTAACGTACTTTATTGATGATCGAGGTCTGAATGAGACATTACGGAGGTCTTGGGAAACTGAATCAAGCGAGTTGTTTCTAATGCCAAGGCAATTACACTGGAGGACATGGTCGTCCTCGAGAAGGTGAAAATCTCGCTATAGTACAAGAATATGCGTTATAAAATCGGAATACCTTGGGTAGTTGGTGCACCAACCTTGCAGCCAAACTACAAAATGGCACTGCAGCGACGTGAAAATATAGAGAAACGTCCGCCAAAGGTACCAGATGTTGGAACAGCATATGCAAACACAATTTGCAAATACATAGAGAAAGGCTATGTTCGTAAAGTCGCAAAAACAGAGGAGAAATCGACAAACATGTGGTACATACCACACTTCGCAGTTGTTAGACCGGACAAGGAGACGACAAAGGTACGCATTGTCTTTGATGCATCCGCAAGATCGGCCGATGTATCACTCAATGATGTTATCCATCAAGGCCCAAAGTTACAGCGAGATCTTATAGATATCCTACTTTGTTTCTGGAAGAAACCAAAAGCGTTGGTATGTGACATTTCTGAAATGTACCTGCAGATCGAAATAGCGCCAGACGATCGGCCTTATCATAGATTTCTATGGAGAGACTTATGTCCACTCCAGCCTCCAGATGAATGTGAATTTAATCGCATCGTATTTGTGATCAATTCTTCGCCATTTCCAGGCCAATTTGTAACTCACGAACATGCAAAATCAAATAAAGAGAAATATCCCATGGCAGCTGACACTGTATTGAAATCGACTTACATGGACGACACCATGGACTCAGTCATGAATGACAGTCAGGAGATTGAGCTGTACCATCAGTTATCAGAATTATGGGCCAGTGCAGGAATGAAGGCACATAAATGGCTATCTAACTCAGTGGCCGTGCTAGACAAAATACCAATCGAAAACAGAGCATCAGAAATGGATTTGGACAATCAACTACCATCGATCAAAACACTTGGAGTAAAGTGGCAAGCAGAAGATAACATGTTTGGCTTTCGTTTTAGTACAGTTGACGACAAGTCTCAGTATACAAAAAGAAACTTTCTGAAAAAAATATTGCATTGCTGTTTGATCCGTTTGGCTTTCTATCTCCATTCACAATTCGTGCAAAGATCATGTTGCAAGAAATGTGGTCTGCTGGTTTGGACTGGGATGACATGCTTAATGACAGCCTTACTACCAAGTCTCAGATGTGGTTCATGGAGTTGGATAAGCTAGCCAATATTCGAGTCCCTAGATGTCTGCAGATGACTGTTGGAACAGAGGTGACTGAGGCAATGTTACACACATTTGTTGACGCGTCTCAGGATGCATATGGAGCTGTCGTTTACTACAGATTGGTTTATAGCAATGGACAAATATCATGTCGTATTGTTGCATCGAAGACAGGTGTTGCTCCATTGACATCGACAAGCATACTACGCCTAGAGATGATGGCCGCTATTCTAGGTTTACGGCTGACAGCATCTGTGACTGCTGCCCTAGAGATCTCCATGAAGAATGTTATATTCTGATCTGCCAGCATGAATGTATTGTGGTGGATTCGAAGTCGAAGTAGGAACTTGAAAACATTTATAGCAAATCGTGTTGGCGAAATCTAAAGTTTGACATCATTGGAGCAGTGGCGCTATGTTCCCACACAGAAGAATCATGCTGACCAGGCTTCACGAGGGATATCAGTAATAAAACTGTCGCCTGATGACATGTGGTGGACAGGACCGAACTTCCTTCTGAAAACGGAACAAGATTGGCCTCAGAATCGTGTTGAGAAGGGGGCACATGTAAACGATGAAGCTAAAATATGTCTGTCATCAATATTAGCAGATGGACCATCCTCAGCTGTGTCTCTCATGGCAATTCAGAAATTAGAAGATAGCCGCTTGAACCTTCTTAGTTATTCAGGTTTGTTGCGCCTCGTACGGGTAACTCCATGGGTTACTCGCTTCATTGATAACTGTCATGCACATAAGTCTGATCGGAAATCTGGTGAACTGACTCCAGCAGAGAATATCGATGCAGAGATACAGATTATAAAGACAATTCAACAGCATGCATTTCCTGATGAGTACAAAGATCACAGCAATAAGCTGCTTCCATTGGGCTTATGAGGTGTGATGGGAGGTTGAAACATGTTCTTATCACATGATGTACGATTCCCAGTAATGTTACCACGAAAGAATCAAGTAACAAAACTAATCGTCAAATATCATCATGAGAAGCAGCAGCATGGTGGCATAAATCAGGTGCTGGCCGATTTAGTATCACGATATTGGATTATTTCTGGCGGGGAAGAAATTCGAGAGTGGGAAAAAGAATGTAGTGGATGTCGACGACGGAAAGCTAAATTTAGTACGCAGATCATGGCACCACTCCCACGAGTACGTCTAGAAACCCTGTTACATGCCTTTGCTTGAGTTGCATTTGATTTCGGAGGGCCTTTCATTACCAAGCAAGGACGAGATAAGCATCGCCTAAAACGCTACCTCTATCTGTTCACATGTCTTGTATCGAGAGCCGTTCACCTTGAGGTAGCCTTTGGACTAGATACAGATTCCTTTCTAAATGCATTTTTATCGGATGGTGAATCTCAGAGGGCTGCCTTTAGAAATAATATCCGATAATGGTACAAACTTCGTTGGCGCATTTAAAGAACGTCGTGGATTAGTTGCTGCACGTGATGCTAACAAGCTAGAGGAATGCGCAGGAAATCAAGGAATACGATGGTATTTTAATCCCCCACATGCACCACATTTCGGTGGTGTACATGAGTCATTGATAAAGTCAGCCAAAAGGGCAATGTATGCCATATTTGGTAACCCTGATGTCACACATGAAGAGTTAATTGCAGCGTTTACAGGAGCGGAAGCACTTATAAATTCCAGACCATTGCCATATCAAACGGCTAACCCAGAAGATGACACTCCTTTGACTCCCAACCATTTTTTGCATGGACAAGTTGGAGGTCAGTTCACTCTAACATCAGTTGACTACACAGATTTTAATCCGCGTAAGCGGTGGAGACGGATTCAGGAACCTGTGAAGCACTTCTGGCCTCGATGGCTACGGGAGTGGCTTCCTGGTCTTAATTTAAGGAGAAAATGGCAACAATCGGAGAAGGATTTCGAAATTTGTGATGTCGTCCTAGTCATATCGCCAGATTCTCCTCGTGGTTAATGGCCATTAGGCCGTGTTTTGGAAACATATCCTGGGAAAGACAGACATGTACGTGTGGCGAAAGTTCAGATCGAAAGAACACATGTGTGCGCCCTATTTCCAGACTATGTGATATTGAGACCAGTAGCGCTCCATTCGCTGTGGACACCTAATACCAATGGACAACTCTTGTAAATAGAATCGAACTGTTATACATATAATATGTGTTGCTTCGTGACTATGGACTAAATTTTCAAGTTGACAACCTGGATACACATTAACATTTGCTTACTAGGGGAGAATGTTTTATAGAATGCATTTGCCTCTAAAATTCTTCAGTTCGACCTGTCAAGCTTTCACACGATTGGCACCATAAACTTTGCCTCTCTGATAGGAGTCCTCACCATAAAGGAAATTTATAGCTGTTTCAATTGGTCACAATCAGACTAAATATGTATCGGACATATCTATACACGGATTACATGTATATGTGTTATTCGTTCATTCGCTTGTCACTTCATTATTGGATACATTTACTCATCTGTTTATTTGTGAACCATTCTTTTTGGATTATATTTCCTACTGTTGGATTACCGGATACTAAGTGAATATCATCAGGTAAAGCATGTATGTTTTAAAAATAACAATACAGCAAATCCTCGTAATGGTAGCAGAGTAAGAATTTAGTGGTAGCATTACATCGTCGTCGTCACAACAATTAGGCTTCCCATGGAAGCAGTGAATGAATCCAATCTGTCACTCAAGTATATGACGTCAATCACGTCACATGTAGGCTGATGTTACAATCACACTGCGTAATGAATAACGTAACTCGCCATGAACCGTGAATAGTCCGTCAGTTGTACAAGTTTTATGTCCTTAACCATTTAAGAAACATTCAATTGAATATTTTGAAACTAATTTGAATAGGCGTTGTTGCTACGATAGTCATCAACAGCCTCAAGATAAATTACTTTCAACATATTCAGCAGGTTAGCTGTACAGTTACCATTAAATTGGGATTATCTGGGACTGGCGATAACCAAACTGCGGGAACATTTTTAAAAAGCCTGTATAAAAGATTAATATCACTACTGAATAACACAACCATTACAGCAACACCTGACAAACAGACAACCGTCGTTTGGAACCATCTGTCCTAAAACTTTACCACTCAAATATCTATGTGCAGAACAAGAAAAGATTATTTTGAAAATTTACCAATAGAATGGCTGGTTCGGTTATATTTTTAAAAATAGTCCTCTCTTGGTCTGCAAATGGGAATTTCCCAAGACTACTGCTGAAGCCGGGTTCAGTGTTAGAGGGTTAAAGAATATGCTTCGCTTGCCTCCAGTTTAGTTTCAGTTTCACGTTTATTACACTCAGGCTACCGAGGCAGGATATGGGGGTATATATTTATAACAATTATTATGGCGAGTAAAGTGACAAAATATACAGTGATTATCACGAGGTTAATACATAAATACTAATTACATTAATAACAGCGATAATAGACTTGGTGACTTATTTTTTCTTGGCATATAAAAGGTATATACAAATTTTTTGGAGAACTAATGTCGTTTGTGCCACCGCCACCCCCATCATCGCCGCCACCACCGCCGTCCTCGTCGTGGTCATTGTTATAGTTATTGTTGTTGTTGTCGTCGTCGTCGTAGTTATCGTTATCGTTGCAGTCGCCGTCGTTGTCGTCGTCGTCGTCGCAATCGTCGTCATTGTCGTCATTGTTGTTACCATCGTTGTCGATGGCGCTGGTGGTCGTTATGTAGTCATCGTTATCGAGATTCGTAGCACTATGTCTCATTACTGCGAATGCAGCAGTATTGCTTGAAAGGGAAACTGAAGCACCAGCATTTGCATCTGTCGTGGTGGACGTACCAGTGGCGCAGTGCGCAGTAATAAGAATATGAGCAGCTGCAGCTGCAGTAGTAGTAGTAGTAGTAGTAGTAGTAGTAGTAGTAGTAGTAGTAGTAGTAGTAGTAGTAGTAGTAGTAGTAGTAGTAGCAGCAGCAGCAGCAGCAGCAGCAGCAGCAGCAGCAGCAGTAGTAGTAGTAGTAGTAGTAGCAGCAGCAGCAGCAGCAGCAGCAGCAGCAGCAGCAGCAGTAGTAGTAGCAGCAACAGGAGCAACAGCAGCAGCACTAGCAGTGGTAATGGTGCCAGCAACAGTAGCCGCAATAGCAGCAGCAGCAGCAGCAGCAGTAGAAGCAGCAGCGGTAGTCACCGACATGTACGTTTTTTGTTGGTTTTGCTATTAAATTTGATAGCCGTTATGTGGTGTTGCCTATATGTATTAAGTGAGCTCAGTAGTGTTGGCAGTCATTATACTCGCATAGCCACTGTCAATCAGTTCACAATGACGATTACTATGATGGCGACAACAACAATAAAGGTGGCGGTGATGGGCAACGATGACGACGTCGATGATGACCGTTTTTATTATTATTATTATTATTATTATTATCATCATCATCATCATCATCATCATCATCATCATCACTGCCGCCACCACCACCACCAGCGCCATCACCATCATCGACATCGTCATCGCCAAAATCACAAACATTGTTAATGGCACTAGTAACAGGTATAGGAACTCTAGCAGAAGCATCATTAGTCGCAGCAGCGTTGGCAGCAAATACAGCAGCATCAGGGTTCGCAGTAGCAGCTGTGGCAGTAGCAATACAAGTAATAGCATTAGCAGCAGTAGCAGCAGTAGTGATAGCAGCAGCAGCAATAGCAGAAATAGTGATAGCAGCAGCAGCAGTAGCAGAAGTAGTGATAGCAGCAGTAGTAGTAGCAGACGTAGTGATAGCAGCAGCAGCAGCAATAGCAGAAGTAGTGATAGCAGCAGCAGCAGCAGTAGCAGAAGTAGTGATAGCAGCAGCAGCAGTAGCAGAAGTAGTGATAGCAGCAGCAGCAGCAGCAGTAGCAGAAGTAGTGATAGCAGCAGCCGCAGTAGCAGAAGTAGTGATAGCAGCAGCAGAAGCAGCAGCAGCAGTAGTGATAGCAGCAGCAGCAGAAGTAATGATAGCAGCAGCAGTAGTAGCAGAAGTAGTGATAGCAGCAGCAGCAGTAGCGGAAGTAGTGATAACAGCAGCAGCAGCAGCAGTAGCAGAAGTAGTGATAGCAACAGCAGCAGCAGTAGCATAAGTAGTGATAGCAGCAGCAGTAGTAGCAGAAGTAGTGATAGCAGCAGCAGCAGCAGCAGTAGCAGAAGTAGTGATAGCAGCAGCAGTAGCAGAAGTGGTGATAGCAGCATCCGTAGTAGCAGAAGTAGTGAAAGTATAAGTAGCGGTAGTAACATTAGCATGTGTGACGGTGTTGTCAGGTAGACAGTAAGAAGACAAGTTAACGTTATCCGTGTCATCGGCACACAGCCAGTTGTTAATAAAATTTCCTTTATCAGATTTGTAACTATTTTTATCATGTCTCTGGACGGATTGTTTTTATTGTTGTCGTTGTCGCCGGCGGTGGTCATTGTAGTGATAGATATGTGCTTAGTGTGAACTATACTGTTCCTATTAATGTCGTTATAATGCTTCTTATCTCAAGTGTTCTCATTATTTTCACCACTGGCACCGTTGCTGTCGTCGTCGTCGTGGGCGTCGTCGTCGTCGGCGGCGTCGTCGTCGTCGTCGTTATTATTATTATCATTATTATTATTATTATTATTGTTGTTGTTGTTGTTGTTGTTGTTGTTGTTGTTGTTGTTGTTGTTGTTGTTGGTGTTGGTATTGTTGTTGTGGTTGTTGTTATTTTGGATAATTCTCCGCGTCGGGATTCTTGTAACGACACGGGCGGTTCCTAGATGTGTGATGTACTTTTGTTCGCAGGTCATTTTGGGCGTGAATTTTTGCGTCTTGCTCGTCTGGCCGATTTTCAAGACGACACACTCGTTCATTCATCTTGCCGATCGCGCTACTAATATTCTGAACGTGCGATTCGATGTGTTCTACTCGTACAAGGGTCTCTGAGATTTTACGTTGTGAGTGGTTAATATCGTCTACCTTCTTCCCAAGCAGTTCTATTTGATGTAATAGGCTGTCCATTTTCATGTCTGACGTGTTACTTGAATAACCAGATTGCGGCATCATGAGTGGATGGCCAACTAGATGAGGTGTTGCCGGGTCATTTGAGAAATTTAAATACTGTCCGTGTTGGTTTATGTTCATCCCGGATGGACTTGGCCTACCTGATGCCATTGGTACCATGTGAGTCCCCACACGTGACATCATCACTGTGGGAGTTGTAATTACTGTCGAGTCACCGTTCATTCCCGTCGGCCCGTTATCCAGCCTACAAATCCCCCTCATATGAGGTGTGCTTTGTGTAACGGTAGACTGAGCTGTGGTTGTTGTCACCGTTATAGTCGTCGCAATATTGGACGGTCTGTGTACCATAACAACCTCTTTTGAAGGTGTGTCTATTAATACTTTGTTCGCGTCCTCTTTAACCTGACTGAGCGTTGGAATAGTCATGCAAGAGTTTGTGTATGTGCCTACGTGTTCTGGAGTGTGAGCCTGGGTTTAGTTAGGGGCAGAGTTATTTCCTTGGGGTGAACATGATGCTTTACGTTTTCGTAGGTCATCTATAGCCGGAAAAATCCTCTCGCAACACATACGACACAACATTACATTTCCTGGGCATGGCATAACCTGGACGTCCGTATTTTTGCATTCACGGCACGCCATTTCAAGAATTCACCAGCATACACTGTACAGTGTTTACAGTGTTTACTGAATGAGTATTAAACTATCGCTGAACACTGCTAACGGGTAATGTCAGAGATTGTCAGGAGTGTACTCTATGTAGTACGCTATGCTGTGTTAGATTCGTGAGTGGAGGTAACGAGTATAGGCTGTAATGTAATCCGTAAAGTGCGCTGCTGGCAATTGTTGTCAATAGTACTGAGAGCTGTTAAGAGGTTAAGGTTTTGTTTTTACTGAGCTGTACTCACGGTTTCTTAGGACAATCCCAGAAAAAGATCCAATATTCAGGTTATATACACAAATATCACTGATAATTCATCAAAATTGCTTGAGTAAGATGTAAAATCAACACAGTCACAACTTATCTACTAAAACCTAGCACTGTACATGCTGAAACACTTGTAAAATACCAGAAAATCTTCACTACTGAATATATTGCTGGTCAACTTTACCGCTCAAGGTCAATCAACGCACCACAGGGTATATCATATAAAGTCGCCTATATTAGTTGGCCAGCTACTGTTTGGTGACTAAAGCTCGATACACAAGACACAACAAGTTGCATACAACAAGTTGGTTCCGACAGTACAGACAAGCCAACATGTTGCATACAACAAGTTAGTTCCGACAGTACACATGAGCCAACAAGTTGTATATAACATTTGTGCAAAATCCAAAATAGTATAATAGTACCCGTTTTAGCATTTAATATTAAGAATTATTTTCAGGATATCTTCACATTTGTCGCCAGTGATTACCACATACCTATCTATTGTGTCCAGCGTATCGGCAATTTCTCGATAAGTATGCATCTCCTTATTTATCGCTACTTTGAAGTAGTCCGGTATGGTATGGTATTTCCAACACTAGTACTCCTTGTAAAGCTCAAGTAAATCAACGAGTTCTTCTATCGTCCATACCTTTGCTATATGCAGCCATTTTTGTTGCCATAATATGACGTGTAAATCACGTACATGGAGTCAGTGACGTAAATGGCGTGTATTAAATTGGGACAATTGATTGGTAGCATTAACATGTTGGAAGAAAGGGTTGTACGAAACCAATACACACTGGCCAACACACGGGCCAACTTGTTGTATATTGAAAATGGTGGGTGAAAATGTTGGATGAAAATAGGACACTGTTATATTTTTGTCAGCCAACATTTTGTTGCATACAACTTGTTGTATCATGTGTATCGGGATTAATAAATGCGAGTGGCTCCATAAGGTGGCCGCTTAACACTTTGATGACTACGTTTAATAAAAATATTATTGAATGTCCATTTGCAGGACAAGAAGAAGACCATTTTTTGAGAATTTACCACTTGAATGATTGGCTGTTATCGAGCCGGTCATTCCTGAGCTAAATTGTAAAAAATACCCTTCACTTGGCCTGCAAATCGGCATTCCTCAAGGCCACTGAATAGGCCGGTTTTGGGCGGAATCGTCAAGAAAGGGTTAAAATGGGTTTTGCTGAATTATTATAATTTTTCTTTACAGCAACGGCTCTGGTACGTTAGTGGGATTTGTTATCGATGTGATGGACGCCGGTGAGTTATCATTACATTTGTCCTTGTAGCTATTTTCATTTGTATGATAGTAATCCCTCTTGTGTCAACAGCGCCCTAAAGCGCTCAAAATACTGCTTATATCCATGAACCGTTTAGTGGTCGAGACTTTTTAAGTGAATGAAGACTTTCTTTTAGATATTTGCCATTGGAATTCACAAACATAGCTTTCTGTTGCCATGACAATGGATAAGACAACTACAGAGGCTGTTCTGGCCGGTGTGTCATTGAGGGGTTAAAGGTACATATTCACAGCAAAATGGTTTTAAAATTAATTGCCAAAATTTTATATTCTTAGATGCTTTAATTGTGGGCCTAAATGTAATGAAACGGAATAAATCATAACATATGATGATGTCATTACATATAAATTAGTATAACTTTTTTAACTGTGAAATTGAATTAGAGACACGAGTCCTTAATTCAACTCCGTAAATTCAAAACTTATAATAATGTGTACGGAATGAAATCGTAGATCAAAGATGCCTTTGATAAAGAGACTACGTTTATACAATGCAACCTGCGTATCCTTGATGCTGTATAACTGTAACGGCTGGGCAGCTCCAAAGGCAGCTCTAGACAAACTAACTCGATGCCTACCACCGCCCACCGCAAACACCTACGCACCATCACTGGACACTGATGACCAGACAGCATAATTTCCAACGATGCATTATACAAGATGTATAATACGTCGTCGCGGTCTGTAAAGGTCGCCCAGCAAAGATGACCCGTGTTTGGTCATGTGCTAAGGATGCCAGAAGAGACACGAGCACAGAGAGCCTTGGAATTCGCCCTACTCGGAGCCAGCAAATAGAAAGCCAGGAGAGGGCGTCATTGCATAAATCTGCTAAGCGTGCTACGAGGTGACCTCAAGAAAGTAGGACTCGGTACACTCAAGTCAAGAATGAACCTGAGGAAGCTAAGGATTTCGGCTGAGGACAAGACACATTGGGCAAAAACGAAGAAGGACTGATTGCAGCTGTAGGATGTTTCTTCTACTACAGCCGCAGAATACAGTAATCATACATACGGATTGAAATGATCACGTGGTAAGATTTATTTCGCGTCATTACATTGAGGTAGACATTAAACCTCTAAAAGTACGCAATTTAAACAATTTTATTTTCTCGCATTTTGCTGTTATTATGCACCTTTATGGGCAAGAAAGACTAAACTTGTACTTAATCAGTATCGATTGGCAAGTCAAGAGACAACCATTTGTAAATATTTGCCACGGTAATGACTGGCTCTGTAACCGAGCCAATTATTCCAGTAGTAATTGTTCACAAATATTCTTCTCTCAGACCGTTTTTGGTCTAATTGACCTTTAAAAGGGTTAGTGGACGCAAGAGTGGTTAAACAATACTATTTTACGTTACCTAGATTTATCTGGATTAAACGAAGCGTCCCTGCAGGAATACTGCCCAGTTGATAATGGTTTCTAGGATGTGCCTGTCGGCCGGTATGGCATTTTATCATAGAAACAATGTTTTCAACCCGTTGCATTCTTCTCGATATGAACAGGCGTGTAATATTCAACAAAAGATTTCTTTGGTTAGATAACGCGTAAAGGATATTTTAGTTGATAAGATAATGCGTAATGATTCCACATGGCCCGTGACATCGCAAATGGCATGAAGGGGCCCGAACTATACACCATCACCTCCCCACCACCCACACCCACCTCAACCCCACCCCAACACCCCCACCCCACCCCCACACACACCCAAATGTGTTCTGGCTGGCAACAGAGTCGAGGACAATGTACACAACACGGGATAAGTTACGCTGTTAATTTAGATTTTGTAATATAGGCTATATATTGGTCAGAACTAGTAGCAAATTATGCATCTACGAAAGCGAACAGCGCAAAATTGTGGGGTCAAATGGGTTCAGGAATCGACTTTATTAGAAAAGTTGTCAAAATATCAGTTTATGTGAAAGATAGCTTTCCAAACTCTGTCCCATTCCATATCACTATTAACAACCTCGCGAAACCGCGTGCAATGTGATAATTTTCGACTCGGTTTATAACAGTGGTCATGAAATGGGGCCGCGTTCTACACCCTCTATACATCGGATACTGGGCCAAATACAAACAAGACAGAAACCACAAGCATATCTTTCACAGAGTGGGCCCCCAATGATGATACGCTATTATTGTATTCTATAGGTTTGTGATCATAGGGATAAATAGCCGTAGAGTTGCTATAACCCTTTCAAACGCTGAATTTCAGAGTTCAGTATTTTTTATCATATGGTCTCCAAAATACTATGTTTTTGTTTCTAATAGATCTATTCCGTAGTCGAATAAGGTGTTGGATTAACATAACCAGCACAATTTTATTTCTGAAAAAAATATATAGATAGATTTATTTCCACAATAGGCCAATGGCCCATGAGTGTACAGTGCATCAGCATATTTTGGCGGGACGCTAGCATAATACAATATTAAATTACTATATAATTAAAAATTAATATTTGTTTAACAGTATTCATTTACCCATATACCACAGATTATATAGTTGTGTTATATTATCATTATTTCTGCAACAAAACATGATGCGGGCATGGATCTCTTAAGCCTTTCGTACCGAAGACGGCCAACACCGGCCTTTGTAGTTGTCTTGAGGAATGCCCATTTGCAGGCCAAGAGAAGACAACCCCTGACATTTTATCACTGGAATCACTAGCTCGATAATCGGACCAATCCTTCCAGTGGTAAAGCCGCAATAATAGTCTTCTCGGAGGCCTACAAACGAACAATCAATAAGCAAATAATTTGATTTTCATGATTTAATTTAGCCATTAAAATGTTAGCAGACACTATCTATTAGCAATCTCCCCCCCCCCGCCCCACCCCAATGCCCCACCCAAAAAATCCCAAACAATATCATTATAATTATGACAGTCTGTGAAAGGTGGTACTAGAAAAGTAAGAAAGAACTAGAAAGAAAACTGAAAG
This sequence comes from Chaetoderma sp. LZ-2023a, assembly GCA_034401795.1. Taxonomy (NCBI): domain Eukaryota; kingdom Metazoa; phylum Mollusca; class Caudofoveata; order Chaetodermatida; family Chaetodermatidae; genus Chaetoderma; species Chaetoderma sp. LZ-2023a. Next base: position 52,136,426 of record CM067375.1, read on the forward strand.
AAAAGAAAAGAAAGGAGATGGCGAAAATGCATTTAGTTTACCCATTTTTGTCACGTAGAAGAAAAGCGTTATATACAAGAGCTGCTAACTTTTGGACTGTTGAGCTGCTATTACTTTTTAACAGTTCGGTAGATTTATAAACATTTGGTCGTTTCCAATATTATGGTTTTATATATTTCTTTCGCAATTCATTGTACACTGGGTATAGAATTAAGAAGTGATATTCGTCCTCTATATCATCACCTCTGACATTTTCGTTCGTCTATTGGTATTGCAATATGTCTGTGCCACCTTAGTAGAGGAGCGGTACGCTGGGGGCCAATTTCAAGACCTTTTAAGTAGTTACTGTCTCAGTGCAACCAACTTTATTTGCATCAGTATCACCTATTTTCCTTTGAACTCCATCGCCTTCTGAAAAGGTGTGAAAATCCGGCCGCAGATCACCGCCATTCTGGTTGGATGGTAGATGTAGAGGATGTCCATAAGCCCCTCCCCCTCATTAAATCATGTGACTCCTGTCATTCAATGAGGTGAGCTTAAGGATAATTCGCGTAATGATTGACAAGGGTTACTGAGGGTAATTAAGGATGATTGATAGGCTACATGTCTTGATGCATCTTTTCCTAACTCTATGTTAAATCACGTGCCTCCCAGCATCCAATGAGGTGAGGTTAAGGACAATTCGCGTAATTATTGGCAAGGTTTAATGAGGGTAATTAAGGATGATTGACAGACTGCATGTCTGGATTCATCTTTTCCTGGAAACTCGTTAAATCACGAAGCTCCGCCGCCTCATTAAATCATAGGCCTCCTGACATACAATGAGGTGAGCTTATAGGTAATTAGCGCATAAACATGCATTAATCGATAGGTGAAAGCATATAAAAGTGGTTTAAAGATCTCATTCGCTAAGCCTTAACGTTTCAATTTTGTTTAAACGGTTTGTTCAACATTTATTATAATTATGAATACCGCATATGTTATGTGTTGTGACGTGCCCATTTCACTTGGTAACAATATGCATGTATGTGTCATGAAACGTAATGACGAAAATGTAGTAGACATATGCGAGTTTAGTGTTGGTAGTGTTTACCCCACCAAGCGAGGTGTGTTTATGTATGGTAATACGTTTCGAAAGTTCGCTGCTATGATTCATGTATTCGAAAAAACTGTGCTTAGGGCCAGGTGTTCCGATAGAGTAAAGCAGATTAACTATATCTATATATGAATTAGAACCTCCATTAAAGGTCACTATCAGCACTAAATATCCGTGTGTCAGGATAACTTGGTACTTTACTTCACCAGGTCAAACTGAGGTGAAAGCATCGTTCAGTAGTGCAACATTCCCTAGCAACTCGTGGAGAATTCTAAAAGAGAACGTGCATGCAATTCTCAGAGCTATAACAAACTCTATGCCGGTGTAAGCATTTTATACCAGAGAAACGAAGATTGCTATTACATATTAACATGACCTAGTGTAGCCGCAGCATATTGAAAATGATTCTACAGCTGATCATCAATATCTAGATCAAAACTGGTGATGGTTGACGCAATTAATCTCCAAAGATTCCAGTGATCAGTTATTAAGCATTCGTGTCACTCGAATAATGGGCGGAGACAAATCTGGCTATGCAGTAGCGTGTCTTTACTCTCCGGCTCTAGAGTCAACTTAAAGTTAATGGCTGACGAAGGCGTTTAGTTTGAAATAGTCAGAACTCTAAGCAGAGGTGTAAACATTAACTCAAAGTTAATATCGGATGGGCTATACATTATGGTTGAAGAACTTAAACTAATTACAGTTTTAGAGGATACCAGTGTAAAGACTAAGGATTACATATTCTTGAGAGCCCGCATGACTTGATTACTGGGATTAACATTTAAGCAACCAGACAATATTGTTGATGTAGCCGATTCTGATTCTGAAATAGATCAGGTCATTCAGAACCTTTCAATCGCGTATCCCCAGAGGATCTCGGAGCGCTAGATTACGCTATTCAACAGGTGTCTATGGATGTAGAAGAAGAAATGCCATCGGGATTTGAATCTTTGGCGGATATGCTGAGTTCCATTGATTTACCTGATTACGAAGATGCGTGTTTTACATCGCCCGACTCGCCAAGCGATTTTGAAACATACGCTAAACCTGTAGCTACACAGTATACCCATGATACGTTCCATCAAGATATAAATAAACGTGAATATCTGAGTTTCAACTCCAAAAACGTTCCACAATCTACTAGAAATAGTGTTATGGCTATTTTCACAAACCTATTGAATTTAGCAATCTGTAGCCTAGCGATTCGGGACTACTATTGTTGCCAGCATGACAGACCATCTCAACGCGAACACCAATCTGTGGGTATCGATTAGTTCTTAAGACCTATCGACAATGTAGAATTACATTACGTAAACGCATGTGTACCTAAAATCTATTTCTTTTAGGCATTGTCTACAGATCCATATTTATATTGGAATGTATACAAATTATACAAATCATGTACAACTGAATGGCTAAAGATGTACTACATGCTGTTTATAAGCTGCACGATGTGGCTGATTGTCTGCGTCAGCCAGTCAGTGATACCCGACATGTGCAATTGCATTTTACTTAACTCACGTCACCAGCGGTCGGAACAATGCGTTCCATTGTGAAGGATTCATCTCTATGGTTGTGATGTGTAAATATGCAACACAGCTGGTCATGTAGCAAGATAGGCCTACATCCCCTCGCCGTAGTTGAATACCATCCACCGGAACAGTATCAGTGGTCAAACATCACCATTTGTTTGCCACGTCACGCCCATTTCCAGAGAATGTCCATGCAGTTTGTACGTACGTTCGAATCGATTTAAAACCTTAAAATCTCAATTCCCAAAATCTAAATTCCAAGGTAACTATGTGCAGGTTTGGATATGTTGACAGTAATGGACCTTTCCAGTTTAGCTATGCCCCGCCAATCCTTAGCCAATCTCCACCAACACATCGCTCGTTTTGGGATCGAGCGATCCCTGTACTCCATAACTCTCAATTTCCAGAAAATTATACAGGTAAGCTGTTAAATATTTTGAAAGTAATTTGACTGGGTATAGGCAGCAACAGCGCCCAATCAAATTACTTTCAAAGAATTCAACAGCATGTTTATTAAATAGTAAAGACATACAATTCGTACAACAGCGCTTAGTCCGTCACCAACAAGTATGCATTCGTGACGAACTTATCTGCGTCTTTCATGACGTCATTAATGATGACGCCGTCCTACATGTCATGCAGTTGATTATGACGTCATATGATGGAAGGATAACATCAAAAGGCCCATTAGACTCGGGATTGTTATACTTCATATGACAGTAAGCTGCAGCCCTCCTTTGTATTAGTTTCAAAATATGCAACCGAATGTTTAGTAAATTATAAATGCATCTATAGACATAATATTCTTACAATTTTGTAATGGAGTTATGTGTCATTTTGATTGTGGCAGCAACTACATGTACCTATTGATATATTTGATTATGACGCGATCTGTTTTATGGTTTATCTATTCATATTTTTACAGTGTGTCGTGAAGCGAGAAAGACATGCTACTGGAGTTCCCTCCCCTGGTCTGTCTGTTCACGAACTGTTGACAATGCTTTCGCTCCTGGTGACTGTAAGTTAACATAGACATAGTATATATCTAGATGCATACGTAAGCGCACATATACTCACAGACAGAAACGCACGCACCCATACACGTATTAATAGTCCATGCGGATATTTGTCCATTTATTGCTGTAAGGTTCACGACCTGTCCCATCGAGTCTGTCATGTGTCATGGGGCGTGTCGATCATCCCGCCGTATCCTATAGTTTTGTAGTTGCATTGCGTGTCTGGGCGTGGCTATTGTTAAGCGTATGCGTGCGTTCATGTGTGCGTTCTTGATGCAGATGCGTCCGTGTGTGCATGTGTCTATATACCCGTCCATTCATGTTGGTGTGTCCATGTGGCTATGGCTCTGTACCATAGTTCTCATAATTCATGGAAAATCATGAATCTTAGACCGTGTTCTCACTAGAGACTTCACCAGTGTAACGCACTACTGGGGTATGCCGTTCTTAACTATTAAGTTTCTAGTGAGAACACGGCCTTATATACGCAACAAATCTCCACAACTAGCTTCACAAAAGAGATACGTATCATTGCATGTGTTGGCACTAGAGACTTAATCAGGAATAACGCCATAGCGAAGTATGGCATTATTCCTGATTAACTCTCTAGCGAGAACACGGCCTAAGATTGCCATGTAGGTGAACGCAACAACTACAACAACAACAATAACAACAACAACAGCAACAACAACAACAAAAACAACAACAATAACACAATATTAATTCTGGACTATTTTTTTAGTTTATGGTCACTTACTAACTAACTAGAAACTAAAGGTGTAGACGCCAATATGGGATGTTATTGTGCCATTGCCATACATTTTATTTGAAGCGACGTTGAAACACAAATAATTGCGAAAGAGATAAAGGAATGTGTATGCAAGTGAATAATCTGGAATCTATCTACTATAATATATCAGTACAATACAAACTTCAGATGAGATTGGTTTCAGTTTGGGGCATATGCACACCACCTGCTTGAAATTAAATTATTAAGATTGTATACTCTTAGATGCTTAAATTGTGCATCTAAATGTAATGAAACGAAAGAAATTTTATAATATGGTGGTTTAATTTCATTGAAATTAATATAAAGTTTTGAGTTGTCAAATTGAATTAGGGACTCATGTCTCCAATATTTGCTTATTGGATCTCAATTTGAAGGTCAAGACAAAGAGTTTTTAACAATTCACCACCATTCTAGTGGTAGATTTCAAAAACAGTCTTCTCTTGGTCTGCAACTGAACATTCCTCAAGATCACTGTCGGGTCCTGTTTTGAAAGGGTTAACGGAAATGTACATATATTTATAGATCTCATGGGCGGCCAGGTGGATGCTTGTACGATGTGGGCCACCACCAGAGAAAGGCAGAACTCCGTGGATTTCACGTCTCCATATTATTTGGCAACTGGTTCATACTTTACCATCAGAGCTGCAGATTTCCTCACTTTCAACCCCACAGACTTTAGCGAACGTACAGTTGGTAAGTAATAGTTGCCATAGGAGATCCTGATAGTTGTTTAGATTATCGTTAGTCCAACAACGATACGATTGTGCGTGTATGGGCCAGTACGTGCGTGCGTTGGTATGTGCGTGCGTGGTTGTGGTGCGTACGTGCGTGCGTGCGGTGCGTACGGGCGTAGTTGCGGTACAGTGTGGTACGACGTGGCACATGTGTGTGTGTGTGTGTGTGTGTGTGTGTGTGTGTGTGTGTGTGTGTGTGTGTGTGTGTGTGTGTGTGTGTGTGTGTGTGTGTGTGTGTGTGTTCGTGTGTTCGTGTGTTCGTGTGTTCGTGTATATTCTGTATGTACCGCTTGACGCCAAACGGAGCAGGAGTTTGGATTTACTGCCCTGCTCGGGTTTAGTAGAGCGCTCCACCTCTAAATTTTAGAATCTCTATGCCTCCGTTATTTATACACGGATCTCAATAAAACGTGAAAGGGGTATTCTATGTGTGTCACCTAAATTACCTTTCGTGCAGGCGATATTTGTAGTTGGTTCTAGTACAGTTTTTTCCTGCTGAATACGCTCGTACACGTTTATTTGTTTGATTATACAGACTGATTTCCTCTAAATTGGTTTATCAAAGAGCAGTTCGAAAATCCAGTAAATTTTGCTCATTTTCATTGAAATTATAGTGGAAGGGAGATAAATGTCGGTTTATAAGAACCGTCTAACCAAATAAATTAGCATGATTACCTCCCATACAGGTGATAGACTTTGAGTTGGAAATCGATCAACGTGTTGCTGGCAGTCTGTCAGATATTGAACAAAAGTAGTTTTCCTTAACAACGGAGAAGCGTTCAAGCGAACGGTGTGTATTTTATGAGATATTGACACATGTGTGATCTATTTATGCAAGGTTATAACAGTAGTGTCATGCACACTTTAAAGCTTTCAAAGATATTTATGTTCTCAAGACCGCTCATACCAGTCCCAAAATACCACGCTAAAGATTTTCATTTTCGGTTTCAAATAGCGAGAGAACATACCGACGGGCAGATGGACAGACCGATGAACAAAAGGACGGACAGACGAATGTATGATGGAGGGATATATATATATATATACGTCCATCATACATTCGTCTGTCCGTCATTTCGTTCGTCGATCTGTCCATCTTACCGTCGGTTTGTTCTCTCTCTCTCTCTCTCTCTCTCTCTTCTCTTCTCTCTCTCTCTCTCTCTCTTCTCTTCTCTCTCTCTCTCTCTCTCTCCCTCTCTCTCTCTCTCTCTCTTATTAAAGTTAACGATACAACAGCGTCTCTGTGACCAGTCCATATAGAAATGAAAGCCGACGTTTTTGACTCAGTCTGTGCATATCGTATAGAATTTCCAAAGAAGAATTTACATTCGGACAATAGTTAATTTCAAGTGAATTCATGGTGCAAGCCACTCACAGTGTTAAAATCGATACTAATACGTCTTACAAAGTGGGCTGGGCTTGGCTTGAAATGAACCACTCTATTCTGTTAATTTGGAATTTAGATTCTATATTTCTCTCCCATTTGTGGCTGGTTATTCGTTAAATGTTGGGTTTTATTTATTCTATTGGAACGGCTTACAGCTTACATGTATGGTTCTCTGGAAATTGAGATTGTACTGTCATGTGTGGCTGGCTGTTTGTTGTTTGATGGGCTTTTTTATTCTATTGGATTGTTGTAAACTGGTTTCAACAAAGAAGACCATTCAATTCACCTTTCCAGAGTACCCACCAATCATATGACGTCATAATGAACTGCGTAACGTGTACGATTACATCATAATGAATGACGTCATGAATGACGTCGATGAGCACGTCACGAACGCATATTTGAAGACGGTCTATGCGTTGTTGTACAAATTGTTTGCTTTTACTATTTAATAAACATGCTGTTGAATATTTTGAAACTAATTTGACTGAACCCACGGCAACAACAGCACCCAGTCAAATTAGTTACAAAATATTCAACAGCTTCCCTGTATAGTTTTCAGGAAATTGATAGCTTGGGTATTTGGGGATCAACCAATCCCAACACGGCGAGGTGTGGGTGGAGCTTAGCTAGTGATGGGCGGGGCATAGCTAAAAATGGAAAGGTCCATTGGCCACTTGGCAGACCATATTAGTGGATGAGTGGTTAATTTGTTTTTATTTTATTTTGAAAACAATGTATATGTAAGCAGCTTTTAAATTAATATTAATATTCTTAAGAAGATCACATCCAAAATATTCGACTGCACATTGTCACCACCATCACCCTCACCATCGTCATAATCATCATCATCGCCTCATGTAGCCACTTGGCAAAACTTCTTAATGGTTGGATGGTAATTTGTTTTTATTTTATTTTGGAAACATTGTATTTGTGTCATCATCGTCGTCGTCGTCAAAATCATCATCATCATCATCATCAACTCCGCCAGCACCAACATTGTAATTAGATACCAACCGTGTACATGTATATTCATGTAACCACCATTGTATGTATGTTTTTCATGTATATATGTTCTTCGTGTACTTCAGAAGAAGATAACGAATAAACTAAACTGGTCTCTTTCTCTCCCTCCCACCCCCCCCCCCCCCCCCCCTCTCTCTCTCTCTCTCTCTCTCTCTTTCTCTCTCTCTCTCTCTCGCTCTCTCTCTCTCTCTCTCTCTCTCCCTCCCTCCCTCCCTCCCTCCCTCCCTCCCTCCCTCTCTCTCTCTCTCTCTCTCTCTCTCTCTCTCTCTCTCTCTCTCTCTCTCTCTGCTTGAATTTATCACAATTTCAGGATTATGTGGGATCTATATTGTCGTGTTTCAGTGTTGATAAATGGATGGCTAACAAATGAGTTTTGTATCCGTGCAAGTGGCGTTGATGTTACTGGCACTACATTCATCGTAAAGACGTCAGTATCTGAAGCTATTGCTGCTCTCAAGAATGGAGAGGTAAGTTGCGTCACTGCGAAAGAACATAACTCGTTAATCGACCTTTCCATATTTAGCAATGCCCGCCCATCTCTAGCTAAACTCCACCCACACATCGCCGTGTTGGGGTTGATCGATCCCCGAATGTCGTAACTATCAATTTCCTGAAAACTATACAGGAAAGCTGTTGAATATTTTGTAACTAATTTGACTGGGTGCTGTTGCTGCATATGGCAGCAACAGCGCCCAGTCAAATTAGTTTCAAAATATTCAACAGCATGTTTATTAAATAGTATAGACATACAATTCGCAAAACAACGCATAGTCAGTTGTCAAATATGCGTTCGTGACGTAGGCATACTTATTTACGTCATTCATGACGTCATTCATTATGAGGTCATTATACACGTCACAGTGTTGATTATGACGTCATATGATGGTGTATACTCTGGATAGGTGAATTGTGAATGTTCTGGGCATTATCAGACCACGTGACCCGAATAGATAAATACGTAGATTGTCCAACTGGGAGTCATTCATTATTCACATACCACATATAAAGTATGTTTTGATTTTTGCTGTAACCTAGGGGCGTCGTGAGCGATAGTGGCAGGTAGGGCACTCGCCATACCAATAATTTGCCCAAAGAGGATTCATGAAAATACCATTACAATTTAGTCAGTTAACCAATCAGACCAAATATGTCAAGTGTAAACCTTTACGATTTAAAAAATTATCTGTTTAATATTTGTATGTCGTAAAACAGATTCCAGGTATGTGGCATCATTGAAATTGAGAAACTCGGATTAGCGAGTTCACTTTTTTAACGATTACGCGGTTGATGCTGAGAGTGAAGGCAAAGTAGGGCTAATCCTTATGATATAAGAAACATTATGTTGAAGATCTTAACAGAAACCTGCTTGGGAATCTGGTCAGCAATGCTTTCCAATTCAAATCTGTTTGATACAAAATAACGATCAGCTAATCAGCAAGAATGCATGAAATAGCTTCTAAGAGAATCTAGTTTTCACAATTTTCCTGTGAGAAAACACCTAAATACCTTTCTTTGAGAGGAGGAAATCTCCTCTCAGACCTCCCACAAACATTTCCCTACCCATCGTCAAAAAACGATATTCCGGCTTTGATAGTTGAACGTTCGTAATTTTCTCCAGTGTATTAATGTTGCCATGATTGGCTTTTACACCAATCAAGAAAAAGACTATACTGCCTGCACCGGTATACCCTCAGTCATATAGGTAGGGAAGCGTGGGGTATATGCAAATTTCCCTGATAACGCAGCTTACTGGGCCAATGTTGGGCCAATAGTGGGCCGATCGGCGCGGTATCGGCCCAGGATCGGCCCAGTAATATGCGTTATCTGGGTAACATTTAGTCTTAAAAACCTAATTTGATTGGAACTAGTTAGTGTATAGTTAGTATAATCTGCTAAGCGTGCTACGAAGTGACCTCAGGAAAGCAGGATTAGGTACACTCAAGTCAAGAATGGACCTGAGGAAGCTAAGGATTTTGGCTGAGGACAAGACACAGTGGGCAAAAGCGAAGAAGAACTGATTGCAGCTGTAGGATGGTTCTACTACTACAGCCGCAGAATACAGTAATCATACATGCAGTTAGTGTATTGTGTAATTAAATTTGGGGTCGAACTCGATAAACACCAACCAAGTCAATATCTTCCACTTACCGATTTTGCCGGCCCAGTGCACTGCCGCCGGAAAAATCGGTAGCATCGGTAGATGAATGGGAACTGACATCCTGAATTAGTCCCATTTCGCCTGGAAGATCGGTTGCAAAATATCTTTACCAAAGTAGTAGTAATAGCAGCAACAGCAGTAGCAGCAGCAGTAGTAGTAGTAGTAGTAGTAGTAGTAGTAGTAGTAGTAGTAGCAGCAGCAACAGCAGCAGCAGCAGCAGGAGTAGCAGTAGTAGTAGTAGTCGTAGTAGTAGTAGTAGTAGTAGTAGTAGTAGTAGTAGTAGTAGTAGTAGTAGTAGTAGTAGTAGTAGTAGTAGTAGTAGTAGTAGTAGTAGTAGTAGTAGTAGTAGTAGTAGTAGTAGTAGTAATGCTATAAGTCGTGTTGAATTTGACCTCTGCTATTATCACTCATTTTGTTGTCCATGTCTTGATTTTCTGTTTATACTTGGTTCTTGTTGGCGTTCGTTATTTTTTGGTGTTTTGCTGTGGAGGTCACAGTTGTTTGTCACGGTTTTCAGCATTGTACGCTTTCCTCGCTCACTGCAGACCGCCATTCCTGGCTGCCTGTCGCCTTGCTGCGTGCCGCCTGACCGTATTGACCTCTCTTGCTGTTTATGTATATTTTGATTTTGAAACTTGTATATATATATATATATATATATATATATATATATATATATATATATATATATATATATATATATATATATATATATATATATATATATATATATATATATTTGCTGGATAGTGAGCTCATAATAAAGGGTGCGTTGTGTGTGGTGGAGGAAATTGAGTCGGACAAACTGGTAGTGAAAATTAAGACTCCATATGAAATTCCAAATGACCGCATAATGGCTGAATTTTTTCAGTATGGCCAAGTCTTGAAGATTGAAAGGGAGACATACCGTTTTGACAGGTCGCTTCAGAATGGAATAAGGAGGGTTTATTTTGATAAGCTAGATAAACCGCCGCCTAACACACGTTCTATGGATGGCAAATTAATCCTGCCTCTTTGGTACAGAGGGCAGGTAAAGGAATGCCGGATTTGTTCAGGCACCAACCACCTGGCAGGGGACTGTCCAAGAAAGAACATGTGTCTAAATTGTAGGTCCACTGAACACTTTAAAAAACAATGTCCAGAAAATAATAAGTCACGCAAACCAACATTGGATAAAGATTCCAATGTTACAACTGAAGAGCGGGCGAGCGAGTCTCAAAATCCACCACCACCCCCTCCGGCTGTTGTCACTGTTCTTGCTGGCATTCATCCAGCAGCTAGCCAAGGGCCGGTAACTGTAAGCGACAATCCGGTAATAAAAAACATCAGTGACTGCATTGATGTTTTGGATACTAGCATACGTCTTACACCAGATGACAGTAAGAAATCCAATTCTCTCTGACACAGCCTTTGTCTCTTGGTCAACGGAAATTCCGATCACAATCTACAGATGATATCGCTGGCTCTCCTCCAAGCCCATTTCCATTAAATCAGTTTTCAGAAATTGCAAATGATGTTGAGAGTTCGGAAGCTGCTAGCGCATGGGATACATTGCCGGCGATAGACGTTGTAGACAAGGAGATTAAAGGCAACATAGTTCATCTTAAACGCCATAAAACAGATTCCATTTCTGAATCAGAGGCAGAGGCAAGTGTAATAGATGACAGTGTGTCTGTTGCTGAGTCAAAATATTCTGTTAAGACCCAGAGCTCCCAAATATCTGATGAGATGGTTATGTTTCGATCCGAAGATGGGCAGGTATTAGTACTCTATATACCAACAAAAGATGTACATTATAGACATTTGAGATGTGATTCAGACATTTCAAAATACAGTTATTTGAAAACTGTTGAACAGAATAATCACGATTTCAATGGTAAAATGGGGAAATGAGCTAAAATGAAAGGCAAGGCGAGTAAGAAACTTAAATCCAGTTAGGATAAATATGGCAGTCTTGGTTATTTTTCGCATATTTATGATTATTTGTTCCTTAAACTGCAGAGGTTTGAATACAGATTTTAAACAAAGAAGAACTTGAAAAACAAAATGTTGACGTTGCCTTACTTCAAGAAACTAAAATCCAGAAGCCTGGCGTTATTGATTTATTTAACGGGACTTTTGAAGGTGAAATATACTACTCGATATCACCTGATAACAGTTCTGGAGTTGTTATACTGATTTGTCCTCGCTGTCTGAAATCGGTCAACGTTATATCATCTGCATCTGATCCAAGCGGGCCTTGGGTTAAAGTTACACTTGATGTTTTTGATTCAGCTGTAAATATCCTATGCGTTATGCCCCTTCTTTGCATGGCTATCGCCAGGCTTTTTTCACTAACTTATCCTCAGTTATTCAGGAAAGCACCTCTGAAAATTAAGTTTTAGCCGTTTATTTCAATTGTGTTATAGAGCCAAATATGAATAGACGGTTACAGGCTGCATATAATGATATAACACATCTTGAGATATAGCAGATCTGTGACAGAGAACATTTACTTGATAGCTGCCAGATATTATGGCCTAATGGTAAAGTGTATACACGGATTTTAAATATTGGACAGGTAGCATCCAGATTAGATAGGATTTATATACAACAGTCACTTACGGGTAATCTGACACAAATATAAATTTCCCCAGTGGCATTTTCTGACCATCATATGGTGTGTATCAGCTTAGATAGTGCTGCATGGATTAAACGAGGCATGGGCTACTGGGAGTTTAATAACTCCCTCTTGCCTGATATTAAATACCAACATCAGGTAGAAGAATTTTGGAAATATTGGCTACTGAAGAGAGACATTTATGAAACTTTAATTCAATGGTGGGAGGATGGTAAGTCTGGATTGACACACATAACATGACAGTACTCGAGTAAAAATGCACGAGATAGGCGAAAACACAGGAAAGCCTTAGGAAAACATTTAAATCGAGTTTCCTGTAAAATCAACGCGGGAGAAAAAGATTTAAGAAGCCTTATTGTTAAATTGAAGGAAAAAATAACTGAATTAGACCAATATAGATATGAAAGGGCCAAAGTTAGATCAGGGAAAAGATGCAAACGGAATGGGAAAAATCAACCAAATAGTTTTGTAATTTAGAAAAGGCAAGGGGCGTTGAGAAAATAACTAGATCTCTAAAATCAAGTACTGGTCGCGTCGCATGATACTAATGAAGATATGATGGACGTAGTTTGTCAGTTTTATAAATCGCTGTTCCTAGATAATATAGAGAACACGTTGCCAGATGCATCTCGCGAACAAGTCGCTGAAAGGCATGATGGTTGGCAAATGTCTAAGATGTGACGGGTTGACTGTAGAATTTTATCGCACATTTTGGCATTTGCTTGGTCCTCCGTTTCATCAGGTGGTAACGGAAATTTTTTTTAATGGCCATCTTGTTCCTACAATGTCTCAAGCATATGTCCGCATTTTATACAAAAGGGGTGAGACGGACGATTTGAGGAATTACAGACCTATATCTCTACTGTGCGTAGATTATAAAATAATTTCAAGAGCTTTGTCAATGAAACTGAGTGAAGTATTACATGAGGTTATTGACCCAGATCAAACTTGTGGGATTCAAGGAAGAAGTATTTTTACAAATGTGTTCCTTATAAGAGATTTAATTACTTTAGTTGAAATAGATGAAATCCCAGCAGCCATTTTTGGGCTTGATAATGAAAAGGCATTCGGCCGTCTTGAATGGGATTTCCTTTTTGAAACATGTAAATTTATTGGATTAGGAGAAAATTTTATAAAATGTGTAAAGATATTGTACACCAATGTTAATAGCATATACTTGGTGAACAACTGTTTAACTGAACCCGTTAACTTAGCACGTGGAGTGCGACAGGGATGTTCCCTTTCACCTCTCTTATTTGTGATTGTAATAGAAACGGTAGGGGCAAAGTTGAGGCAAGATAGTTCATTTACAGGAATAGTTGTACCTGGTATTGCGAAACCGTTAAAAGTTTCGCAGTACTCTGATGACACTGCTGTTTTGGTGGGCAAAATAAAGACTTCCCCTCACTTGTTGATATATTACATAATTTCCGGACAGCGGCTGGCCTCAAAATCACCAGATAAAAATCCGTCGGAATATTTGTTGGCTTATGGCTTAACAGAACAGACAAACCTATTGGTATTAAATGGTCAGATGATCATATAAACAGTTTAGAATTTTATTTCAGTAGGAAAATAGATGCTTTGTTAAATTGGACACATCAGCTTAGTAAGGTCAAACAAACGTTGGTCCGATGGAAACATCATCATTTATCTATTTTTGGTAGAACGTGTGTGGTTAACAATCTGATAACGTCTGGTTTGTGGTACACAGCCTCAGTCATTCCTATACCGAAAAATGTAGAAAAAGAAATAAGTGAGAAACTTAAGGGTGGGCTGGGTTTAGTTCACATTCCGACCAAATGCACATCATTAAAGCTAAATTCTTAAATGACCTAATTTATTCTCAAGCTAGCAAACATTTCACGGAAATTGCTTATGAAATATATAGGTCCTTTTGATGTAGGCTATCACCAAAGGTACGCTGCCACAACTTGAAGACGCACTACAAACCATCACATGCTTTCGGATAGCACTGCAGTGGATCCCCTCACACTGTGGAGTCCAAGGAAATGAGGAAGCAGACACGATGGCAAAGGTGGGTGCAGAAGAGAATCAGACAGAAAACATGGTTACCCATACAGAGATGAAGACTATCATCAAGTCACTCTATAGAACACCTCAATCAGAAGATGCCTACCATCATCTCTCGAGGCCAGAGCAAGTGACTATTTTTCGTCTCAGAACTGGACACAACAGACTAAACCAACACATGTACAGGAGGTTCCACCTTACGACATCGCCCGCTAGTCCTTGAGGAGAAGCAGAACAGAGCACAGAGCACATACTTCAATGTTGCAGTACGTATCAGCTGCTGAGAGAAGAGATCAGGCCTTTGTCAACCTCTTTTCTTGAAAAGTTGTATGGGCCTGTGGAAGAACTGCAGAAAACCACAGATTTCATCTTGAGAACGGCTCTCCAAGTGTGATACCAGCGATTGAAAAGAAGAAGATGATGTAGGCTGTATATTTTTCTCAAATACAACGCCACCAAATATCTCCACAATTCCAGAGGTCCACCAAGAGCAAAGAAAGGCTCTAAGCATGTTCTCAAAAGAAACTCCATCACCATCAGTTTGGGAACATGCTATGTGCCAGCTTTTATTGGGGAAATGACCTTATTCAGCCACAGAACAAGGCACTTTATTTCCGATCATTAGCATGTACTGGAATTCAGTATTTATCAGATTTGGTTAATTCACAGACACGTGTTTGGCTTTCTACCATAGGCCTATCAGCTAAATATACGTTACAGAACCTTAATATAAAGGGATTGTTAACACAAATCAAGAAAGCAGTTCCAGTAGAGTGGTTCAATTTGCCTACTTCCAAAGATGGTGACGATGTTTCCCCTTGAGTTTTAATTTACAATGGCGATGTTTTTAAATGGCATATGACTGCTCGTGATTGGTATCGGCTTCTGATCCAAAAACATACTAAACAACCAAAGGCCATTGATAAATGGAAAGAAAAGGACTATGAGCCCTTAGATTGGGATACTGTTTGGAAAGTATTACATTTACCATTTTTGCCTCGTAAGGTACATGATGTAGCTTGGTGATGCCTTCATCGTAGGCTGTGGGTTGACTATTTGCTACAAAGGTGCCATGTTACGACCAGAAACCAATGCTTCTTTTGCACAATAGGAGAAGAAACGTGTGAACATTTTTTCGTAAATTGTGAAAAGGTCAAGGAATTTTGGAAACACATTGAAGAAATGATATTGTTATTTGGGATCCCTTCTGTAAAGATAGATGCGGTTATAATTATGTTTAGAGATATCTCGATTGTCAAAAGACATATTACGAAAAATATGAAAGCTTTTCTAATGTGTTTATTAATAATCAGCCTCTGGTCGATATGGAAATATCGCTGTGCCCTTGCATTGAAAACAGATAGTATATTTCAATTACCATCTTTAAAAGCGATATTTCGGGCGTTGTTGGTGCAATTTCGTCAAGGTGAACTTTACAGGTTCACACAGAAAACACAGGAAAACATTTTGCAGACCAAAAGAAGATTATTTTTGAAATTTTACGACTGGAGTAACTGGCTGGCTTATTGACCCGGTCATTGCAGCGCCGTTTCAAATATCGTCTTCTCTTTATCTGCACATGGATCTTTACTATGAAAAAAACCCTTATTTCACCATTAAAGAGTAACCATTAAAGCATGGAAATTTCAGATTCCCAAATATTATGTTGACTATTTTAAACGGGAGTTTCATTGATAGCCATTGTGGCTATTGAAGCAACCTGTGTCAGTCAAATTACTTTCAAAATAATTATCAAATAGTATGTTCAATATTTTGAAAGGAATTTGATTGATAGCCTCTACTGCGCCTATGACAGCAATAGGTTCCGGGCAAAATACATTAAAAATTGTTATCAGTTTATGCAATTATTAATATAGTCTCCTGTCTTAGAGGTTGGAATGTTCACTTTTGGAAGAAATCACCAAATTTGGCACAGATGACTTTTGACAGGTACTAATCAAATCCTGATATAGGACACGCATTTTGGGATTGGGTAACGCCCCCTAATTAGCATAAATCCAAAATGGCCGCCGCCGATATAAGCTAAACCGAATATGGCCATATCCCAACTAGCAATCCACAGTTTACCGTGAGTTTGGTATGTATTTTCATGATATTCGGGATTCCCGCTCGATTAGAGAGGTTTTGGTCTTCATCCACTGTCAAGGTCACCGGAAAATATCAAGGTCAAAGGTTTTCAGTCCAGAAATAGCCATAAATCGTCCAATAAAACGGTCGACGCCGCAGCTTTTACCATTTAGATTGTGTCAATTCTATTGCATTCCAGGTCAGATCAGGCTATTCTAAAATTATAAATGTATCGCTTTGTCTCCATGATCACAAGATCAAGTCTGGAAGTTTAAGGTCATAACACTTTACGTGTCACACGATCCGTATATTGCTAAAACCAACATCGTCTGAATAATGAATAACAAGCCTAGCTAACTCATAGTAATGTGATTCCAATGTGTTTGGTATGCATTCTTATAGCTTTGGTGATGTTTGATCGCCAGAAGACGGTTTCCTCATCATCCAAAGGCAAGATCACCATATAACGGTCAAGGTCAAATGTTTTTGGCTGTAAATCGCTATAAATCGCCCATAAAACTGACTGTTTACATTTTACATTGTGTTAAATTTATTGTATGCTGTTGCCGATAATGCTATACTAAAATGAATGCAACTCACTGTCTAAATAATGTCACGATCAAGACCGGGAAGCTAAGGTCATCACCATTTATGTGCCGCTCAGTTACATGTTTGTGTCGGAGGATGGCCGGGACGACCATAACAACTTCCTCCACATCTGCATCTGCCTGTAGACACGAGCACTTTCTTATAGCAGGAGCACCTTCCTGTGCAGCTTGTAGTGCAGCCGCAAGTGACCAGTTCTTCCAATGCTTTTGCTGCTTGGCAGAATGGGATCCAGAAAGGCTCCAAACCAGACTCAGACCTAACCCACTCCCACGAGTCTGGATACGGAAAATCTTGTTTGGCCACAGGAGATTGCCCCCACACATATCCAGCTTGATTACTCACTCTCTTGATATGCTCTATCAAGGCTGCTTTAGTTTGTGGCAGATACTCAAACGTACGAGAGGATTGAGCGAATATATGCTGGCGGGCTTGGTTGACTTCTGTCAGAGGACAGGACACAGAGTATAGCGAGATGACGAAACTCGCAATTACCTTGATATCCTCTGAAGATAATGTGACGAATGGAATGTGGGGAGCGCGCGTGCCTTTTGCAGGATGCATGGTATTGCAGATCTTGTGGATGGAAACATATCTTAATTTCTTGCCCATTCCATATCACACCCATAGTTTCTCTGCCCCAATCTCAGTGAAGAAAGCAATCACCAGGACAACGATATCAGTGTCGCTTGCGATAATCAATATGCGTTTGTAGCCTTCTGACACTGCATGGAACATAGCTCTAGTATCAAAATGGTTGCGTGGGCTGAGAGAATAATCTGACCCAATCGCAGGGTCATCATCGCATGGTGCAGGATTCCCGAGGACGAGCTCACCCATAGTTGAATAACCACTTTCCCCTCATAGAAGATTGAGTGTGCTATCAATTTCGATAGATATTGGAACAGTTCCACTTTATGGTTTCATTGCGTAGATAGCTGGTCCAGTTCCTCGGCATTTTACCATTTCCATCACTTGGTAATCACTGGCTGACTCCTGCTCCTGATAAATACATGTCCTAGATGACATCAATGCATTTGGCCGTGGCCAGATGCTTCGCAATGAAAGCAATAACATTCTTCTTAGCATAATCATTGAATGTGTTGATGTTTCTCTTCGGTCTTAGTAAATTCACCATATGTGGTTAGTCTATAACCTCGGCGGCCATTTTGGATTTATGCTAATAAAGGGACGTTAACCAATCCCAAAATGTGTGTCCGATATCAGGATTTGATTAGTAGCTGTCAACGGTCATATGTGCCAAATTTGGTGATTTCTTCCAAAAATGAACATTACATCCTGCTTTTGACTCTAAGACAACAAACTAATATGAATATAACAAATATTCTGTTGAATATTGTGAAGATAATTTGACTGACAGTTATGGGTAAAAGTGTTCAGTCAAATTTGTTTCAAAATGTTTATCAGACCTGAACTAATTCTGCCACTTAAAAATTCAAATGTTTAAATGTTAACTTTGTCTGAGATCATCTATTGTCAGACTGAATGACAGGCGCATATAATCACAATGGGCTAACAGTAAACTAACCCATATCACGCAGAATTATCAGCATCTATTATGTATTGATCCTGGTAAATGTCCATTTGCAATCCAACAACATAACTTTTGACGATTTGTCACTGGAATGACTGACTTGATTACCAAGCCAGTCATTCCAGTCATGAATTTTCGAATATCTTCCCTTGTAATACAAATGGACATTCAATAAGTCAATCTTGACAACTAAAGGATTACGAGATTCCTGACTGAATGGAGTTAACAATCTCATAGACTGAGCAAGTGGATATATGTTACTAAGATCACATTACTTACTTTGAAAGGATCTTGACAATGATAGAGCACTTGTTGATTAGATTGTACAGTCAAAAGTGCTCGAGTGACCACCTGTTTCTTGGGGCGAAATGAGTGTCGTTCTTTAAGATGATCGTATGAATATTTTTCATTCTCCTGAAAATCAACATATTGATTACCCCAGCAACAACGTTTAGTCCATTTGTTACATTAGCCATTTGGTAGCCAGACAGGTCAAAACTAGCATTTGCCCTTGTCTTTAGAAATACCCGTTTGCAGGTCACTAGAAGAACATCACTGAGCCAATCATTCCAACGGGAGATTATTTTAGAAACAAATTGACTAAAATTTGGTGGCGTGCTAAGATATCAACTGACTTAAGTCAAACTAATTTCAAAATATGCATGATTTTACATATGTATATTGATGGCCGAGAGCTACATGATAAAAAAATTCAGAATGAAATGAGTTAATAAATCACAGAGAATTAAGTTTATAATTTCTAGCAACAGAAATGCCATTTTTATGATTTAAGAAAGACTTTGGTTGAATATTTTGAAATCAATTGATTGGGAGCTGTTGCTGCTGTTTGCAGCATCAGCTTCAAGCCCACTTTGAACAAATGCAAAATGAGAAATGCAATGGCTTTGAAAACCCCCAAATGCATTTGGGAAACTCAAATGCAAATGCAAACCTTTTCATACAAATACAAATACATGAGATGCAAATGCAAATGCGTCAGAAATTTCATAATAGCATTTAAATGCAAATGCAAGTGCACTTGCACTTGCACCCAAACCTGATCCACACTGGATGCGGCGCTGGCGGTTCTCTCCACTTTAACATATAGTTGTATCTACATTAGAAGTGATGCGGGCGAGCGGAGGATTTTGATATTAAATTAGCTTTCAGAACGGGAAACGAACCCGCTTGTTCACGCGGCGGATACAGAATAAACCAATCAAATATGGTGCCATATGCATATGTATGTAGCTCATGCATATATGCATCTTCATAAAAAAATCAACCAACACAGTAAATTATAGTCCAGAGCACAGCAGGGTTGAAAATGGATCATGAGAAGCCCATAAATGAAATTCAGAAGTACCAGATTGTGCATGACTGTAAGCTGCTAAATATTTTGAAACTAATTTGACAGAGAGCTGTTCATGTGACTAGAAACAACATCTCCCAGTCAAATTAATGTGAAAATAACAAACATAACAATTAATATGGTATGAACTGTTTCTTTGCTAAATTTGTCTTTCGGGCTAAGCGGATTAGTTGTTTCCCCATCCTACATTCCTAAGCTCACATAATACATGCACATCTGAATGGTAAGTGCTGAAAATCGAAATGTTATAAAAAGATTAGCGTGAGGTGTGATTTTATGGGTAGGTTCGTGCGTTCGTGTGTGTTCTTTGGATTTCAAAGGACAATGACAAAATGAATGCTTATTTTCTTAGTGAGTGTTTCTTAAATCATACTTGACTCGTACTTTCAGCTTGGTGTCTCCAAACGGTAGTCTCACTTGTCGTAGCTCATCTTCATTGCAACTGGCCTAGGATCTTTGAGCGTGTAATTGTGTCGAAGGCTCGTGACATGTCAATGCCCACTTTGTGGAAGTTCCAGTGTTTGGACATGACTACCGACACAAGCATGCGTTGAGCCCATACAATATCTGCACAGCTGCGTCCACGTGTGAAGCCACTTTGACATGATCCGGTGAAGTAATCAATCTTGTCTTGGATGCGGCATAGAGTAACATTGGATAGGATTTTCCGTATCCTGTTAAGGAGTACAATGGGCCGCAGATTGGTTGGGCCCCAGGTGGCTTCCTGGGCTTGGGTAGTGCGATAAGGGTGCCTTGGCCTGCAGCGTCGATGGGAAGGTGATGCATAAAAGCTGCATTGATTAGGTGCGTTATCGGTTTTGAGATAATGTCACTTGCATATTTGAATAGTTCATTGCTCATGCCATCAGGTCCAGATGCACGTCCATTTTTCAGGGAGTTAAGTGCCTTCTCAACTACTGCTGTTTTAATTGGTGTTAGTAATGGCCTGGGGTCTCCTGAGAACGGGTGGAAGGGCTGATCATCGTTGTCAGTGAACTGTTCCTTGAACCATTCTCAGATCGCCTCGGCTTTTCCCTGGTCAGTCCCGATAAAGTATCCTTCAGAGTTGTGTACAGTGAGTGGTGGTGTGGAGTCAGTAACTCTCAGGGCTCGGGTTGCCCGAAACATTTTGTTACAGTCATCCGTGGCAGTGATTTCATCTGCTAGGGAGTCTGCCTGTTGAATAGCAAGATCTTTTAAGCGTTCGCTAATGTGGCGCAGAATAATATTGCGCTCCCAGCATAGTTTGGTGCGGTCTTTACTTTGGCCAATTTGATAGATGCACAGACGTAACGCTTTCTGCTCTGCCGACAGTTTCACTATTAGAGGGTCATCAGTATACCTAATTTGGTTGTTTTTAACAACACCTATGGTGCTGGTAGCAGATGACTCCATAGATTTCAGTATTTTGGTTAGGGCTTCGTTTGGATCGGAGCTGACATCGATGTTAGCTATCCGCTCCCCGAGGGCTTTTTTACGGCATTTGAGTGTCAGTGTTCTGATGAGCTTGGGTAGGTTGTAGGTGACTCTACCCTCTTGCCTGGTATGGTGTTTATATATTAGGTAGAGATCGTTCGTCTGAAGGCGTGTAATGACCAGGTTATGGTCAGAATTAAGGTCCGTACCTCCATACGAACGAGCGTTCCGGAGTAAGGGTTTTGCTTCTGTCTTGTATAGTATGAAGTCTATTTGGTTGACTCTATTTGGTCGGCTCCCCACAGGGAGATGGTCTATCTCCGGTTCTTCTGGAAGCTATGGACCCGTAGATCAAAGATTCCCTTGATAAAGAGGCCACGCTTATACAATGCAACATGCGTATCCTTGATGCTGTATAGCTGTAACAGCTGGGCAGCTCCAAAGGCAGCTCTAGACAAATTCGATGCCTGCCACCGCAAACGCCTACGCACCATCACTGGACACCGATGGCCTGACAGCATAATTCCCAACGATGCACTATACAAGATGTGTAAAACGTCGCCGCTGTCTGTAAAAGTCGCCCAGCAAAGATGGTCCATGTTTGGCCATGTGCTAAGGATGTCAGAAGAGACACCAGCACAGACAGCCCTTGAATTCGCCCTACTCTGAGACAACAAATACAAAGCCAGGAGAGGATATCATTGCATAAATCTGCTAAACGTGCTATAGGATGACCTCAGCAAAGCAGGACTCGGTAAACTCAAGTTAAGAATGGACCTGAGGAAGCTAAGGCTTTCGGCTGAGGACAAGACACAATGTGCAAAGCGAAGAAGGACTGATTGCAGCTGTATGATGTTTCTACTACTACAGCCACAGAATACAGTAATCATACATATATATTAGGTTTCAAAAACATTTCCACCACGCGTACGATGTGGGCGGAGCTTAGCTAGCCTAGCTAGAAATAAGAACCTTATATTATATATTATAGGCTGATATCTTCTTCTTTCCGGAGAACATTGGGGAGAGCGATTTTAGTCTGGTCAGTATGGTATCGGCCATCCACTGTGCCGCCACAACTGGAATGATGGTAAAACGAGGAAGCGACATTCCGGCCTGGTGGAATCCTGCTTTTGCTCGTGTCGTGGCATCCGGTGTATATGCCAATCTCTGCGCAGCAGCGCAAACAAAGCATGACGGTATGTTCTAGTACACATAAACTTACATAGGTGCACACACATATACACGCGCACGCACCATTCAGATTTTAACTGTCTGCCTGCTGAATTTCTGCAGACTATATATTTCATGGCGTTCACCTCTGGATATGCTGACTATTTTGAAAACAAATTGACTGAAAGTAGTTGGTAGCTTAGCCATCAACAACTTTTAGACAAATTGTTTTCAAAATAGTCAGCAGGTCAAGAGTTATTGCCCATTGACATTATTGGCTTTTGGCTTGTAGCAGCGAGACGGTTAACAGGAATATTAAGGAAACGAAGGACAGAGCATTGATTGTGTTTTTTGTAGACCTAGAAAAGGCATTTATCAACTATGTAAGGAAATACTGTGGGTATGTGCGTTGGGTTGGGGGTGGGGGTGGGGGGTGGGGGGGGGGGGGGGGTGTGTGTGTGTGATTAGTAAAAGAAAATCTTAACAGGCAAATCTTTAAAAATCCTTCATAATATGTGGATGGGTACACAGTTTGATGTTTATTAACACTTTAACACTCATATCAGCCAAAAACGGCTTCTGCTGTGGTCTTGAGAAATATCAATTTGCAGACCAAGAGAAAGGTATTTTCGAAAATGTACCACTGATATGACTGGCTCGATAACCGAGCCAGTGATTCCAGTAGTAAATTTTCAAAAATATTCTTCTCTCGTTCTGCAAATTGACATTTTCTATGAGAAATTTGAAATTTTCCTGAATAAATTCAGGGGTTAAAGGGTTAATGGTGCAACTACATTTAATTTTTAAAGGTAACCGGGTTAGAGTCAATTGAAAAATCTCGAATATTATGCAATATATACTTAAACGGGGATCAGCGAATAGAGGAATGCAGTGTTAGCTATGCCCCGCCCATCTTTAACTAATCTCCACCCACACTTCGCCCGTGTTGGAATCGATCGATCTCTGAACTACATGATTATCAATTTCCTGAAAACCGTACAGCTAAGCCATAGGCAGCAACAGGACACAGTTAAATTACTTTCAAAGTATTCAAAATAATGTTTATTAAATATTAAAGACGTACAATTCATACAACAACGCTTAGTCCGTCATCAAGTAAGCGTTCTTGAAGAACTTAGATACGGCATTTATGACGTAATTGATTATGACGTCAATCTAGATGTCATGTCGTTGATTATGACGTCATATAATTGATTGATAAACAGGAATCCTGCATTCGTAAAACACTCTAGTTGCAATGTAATGTCATTGACCTTAGCGGTACTATATGTTGAAGATACTAGTATTTTCATCGTCAATTTCGCTGATCACCAAGCAACAGTATTAAGTGTATAGATGGAATATTGTCAAATAAATGATGATAAAACAAAGGTAATCATTCAGGAAGCTATAAACGGGGTTGAGGAAGGTTGAATTTTTAAAATTATCATCAACCACCACCACCACCACCACCACCACCACCAACACCACCACCGCTACCACCACCACCAAGAACAACACCACAACCACCAACGACAACAACAACAACAACAACAACAACACCAACAACAACAACACAACTACCACTACCACTATCACCACCACCACCAACACTACTAACACTATCATCAACACTACCACCACCACCAACAACAACAACACCACCACCACTACCTCTGTGGCCCTACCAGTCACACCGACTGCAAGGTCAGCCTTGACCTTACCAGTCATCCCACAATCAAATCGGAAACGGAATAGGTCACCCACTGAGAGTCCCCAGTAGTTAAGCGAGTGAATAACCAGTGCTCACCAGTGTTCCCTATGCAGTCTCCTGTGCTGGATCCGCTCCTGATTCCACTGCCAGAATGGTCACCGTCAGTGTCTGCTCATGTGGATCCTAGTCAGATCCCTCTTTCGGTCTCTCCACTGTCCTCAGTCGAGTTTCCTCCCCTTCCACAGAGAGCAGCTACTGACCGACCTGGTCGAAAGAGCAGATCGTCGACGCCGATGTCGAAGCCACCACAACCTAAGTTTGCGCCCACACCTAAGCCCAAGCCTACGCCTAGGGATACACCCAAAGAGCATAGGTCTTTCTACAAGTTTCGGTTTGTGGTGGATAACAAGAATGAATGGCGCCTGCCTACTCTGAACAAGAAGATTCTGCTGATTGGGCCTTCAAATTTAGCTCGTATCAATCAGACATCTCATCTCGATATGCAGGTAGCAATCTATCCAGGTGCTAAGATAAATCACATTAGGAATATGGTTAGAAAATACAATGAGGTCGTCCAACCTCAGCGTATCATCCTTAACATTGGAATTAATGATAAGGATGAGCTTCAGCATGATATCTCCCAAAGAATTGAGAATCTGTTTAGTATCATGCGTTCAAAATTTCCAAAGGCTAAAGTTTACTTTGCCAAACTAAATTATTCGAAGCACCTGACTGCAACCCAGAAACGAAACATACAATTCGTTAACAGCTGTGTAGAGGCCTTAAGGGCCAAGGGCCCTATCCTGCCAAGCCATCCCATGTCTGAATTTCAGGTGGTTGAGGACAACATCCACTGGACTGAGTGCACTGCAAATAGGATGTATAATAGATGGTTATCGCACCTTAATTTAAACTAACTCGGGTCAGGGTACTAATCACCCTGAAATTGGCCTGGCTGGTAATATCGCTAACCTAACTGGTTCTACATTGTCTGAAGCAGAAAGATCTTTGCTAAATCTAGGTCTAACATTCGTACCAGCACCACGGCCCAAAGTCGACATAGATGCCCTTTTAGATAATAGCTTATGGGAAATTGAAGAATTTTCTCACTGTGTAAAATTAGCAGACTTTTTTCGAAATTCCAACTTACTACCTTTTGTTGAAAAATCTGGCTGGGCACCTAACTTGAAGATGGTGGACCCTGCGATCCCTGATAGTATAAAAGCTATCAAGGAATGTGCATTATAAAGCCTGCTGACAAGGGATCTGCTACTGTAATAATGCTTAAGGATAATTATATTCGTGAAGCGCACCGCCAACGCAGTAATCCGAAACTCTACCGCAAATTAGATGAACGACTCTGGCAAAATAATGGTGATAAATTTAATGGAATCCTTCAAGAAATGGCTGACAACAAGGCCATAGCGAAGAAGCAGTCTAAATACCTTACTGTTAAACGAGATTCAAATCCATGTACGTTTTACCTTTTGCCAAAAATTCATAAACCTATTGAGTCATGGTCCGACCCTATCATACCACCGGGTCGACCTATTATCTCTGATTGCAGCTCTGAATCTTATCGAATTAGTAAAATTATTGATTACCACCTACAACCAATTGCGAATAGACATTTCAGCTTTTTGAACAATGCTGAGGATTTCCTATCCGAGGTCTCCAAAATTTCTGTTCCTCCAAACTCACTCTTGGTCACCCTCGACATCGATGCTGTGTACACAAACATTGACATCGAAAGGGGTTTGACTTCTGTTCGCAGAGCATTTGATAAATATCCTGATAACAATAGGCCAACTAGCGAAATATTAGCTCTCCTGGAGCTGAGTTTAAAGGGCAATGATTTCGAATTCGCTGGCGAAATCTACCAACAAATCTGTGGATGCGCTATGGGTAAACGTTTTAGTCCTAGTTTTGCCAACATCTATGTAGCTGAGTGGGAAGAAGATGCGCTTAACAAATGTCCGAAACAGCCTCTCTTTTATCGCCGGTACCTCGATGATATTTTTATGACCTGGAATCATTCGAGGGAAGAGTTTGATGAATTTTTCACTATTTTGAACAATCATGATCCTAACATCAAACTTAAAGCCAACATCGACCAGTCGTCCGTAGACTTTTTAGACGTTACTCTCTACAAAGGTGTAATTTATAACACGAGTGGGTTTCTTGATTACAAAGTATTCTTTAAGCCCACCGATTCCCATCAACTACTGCATAAGAAATCTTTCCATCCACCTCATACTTTTAAAGGTATTGTCAAATCACAGATTATCCGATTTCACAGAAATTCTAGTGATAGAAAGAATTTTGAATCTGCGTGTTCCACCTTATTTAAAGCCCTCAAACCGAGGGGATATTCAACACGATTTTTGCGCAAAATAAAATCCGAAACTTTACATGATTTGGAAACTATTACTGATAAGGCTGCCAATCAAAAGCCTACCAAAATTCGTCACAATAGTCCGATTATAGGCGTAGGACAATCTCAGAAATGTGGAAAGAAGAGGTGTAAATTAGACCTCTATCTACCTAATCAGAAAACATTTGTCAGTTATCAGAACAAAAGCAAATTCCAACTTCAGTCTAATTTAGATTGCGATTCTAAAAATGTTATCTATTTAATATCTTGCAAATTATGCCAAAAGCAGTATGTCGGTGAAACAAAATACCCTTTAAGATGGCGAGCAACTAGACACCTTTGCGATATTAGACACGACGAGGACACCAACGTAGCTCAACATTTCAATCTTCCTGGTCATTCTGTCGATAGACACTTTGAAATTATGCCTATTGAGCAACTGCCTCTTTCTGCTACGGCCGAAGAAACTGATAAACAAAGAAAACTTCGAGAATCATTTTGGATTAAGCAACTGAAAACAAAATGGCCGAATGGCATAAACGTGGACCCTGGTCTTGCTGATCAACGTGAATTTATTCCATTCAGTTTAACATACAATCGAAAAAATGTTGAAATTTCTGAAACTTTGAAAGATGAATATCATAAATTGCAGGATAAAATGAAAGAACCTCTCAATTTGCGTCCAGTGATAGCCTTTAAGAAAATCTCCAATCTACGTGACATCTTGGTTAATTCAAAATTAACTCTTCAAAAACCTTCAGAATGAATGATATATATTATTCATATTTTATAGGCCATACCGCCTCTATCAAACAAACATAACAAATCTCAGACAATAAAATAAATAATCTCCCAACCTTGGGAGATCCTGAGCCAGTGCGTTTAATCATATAACCACCACCACCACCACCACCAACACCAGCACAATCACCTCCACCACCACCAATATCACCACCACCACTACGAAATCCACCACAACACACCACCGCCACCGACTCCATCACCACCAATACCACCACCACCACCACTACTACTACCACTAACACCACCACCACCAACAACAACACCAATACCAACACTAAATCCAACTCCAAACACCAACATCAACACCAGCACCAACACCACCACCACCACCACCACCACCACCACCACCACCAACAACATCAACAACAACAACAACAACAACAACAACACTACTGTAACCACTCTCATCAATATGAGTGTGGTCATTACCATCATCATTGTTGTATTCATCATCATCACGTTCATCGTAGTATTTATGTTGCTGAATTTACAGCTCTGTGGTCGTCGACTTTATTATTATTATTATTATTATTATTATTATTATTATTATTTTTTATCATTATTATTATTATTATTATTATTATTATTATTATTATTATTATTATTATTATTATTATTAATTGCTGTTGTTATTCTTGTTTAGGTAACCCAAGATGCTTGACGTTTTGAAAACACCCTATTCCGCCATGAAGAAAATGCAATACCTAGCAACAAAATTGTGTTTAATCTTACCTTATTATTGCCCCATGAAATGCGAATATAGAACAAATAATACGTATCATAAACCTATCTCCACTATTATCTATTTAACGCATATGCGCGTGCAAGCACACATATGCAAACAGCGCTCATATGCGCGTGCATGCATGCTACCACACATAGACATGTGCGCAGAACACATGAAGATGCGCGCTTGCCCATGCATACCTACATGAACATCAACCGTAACACGTTCTACGTATACTCCTTTACTTTATGCTGTCTAGTTGAGGGATCTATGGCATTTAATGAAATATGTATTATTCTATGCGCACGTGCATTACACAGACTTTTATTACATGTAAATAATTTTCTCTTTTCATAGATAGATAGATACAAAACCCATGTATTATTTTAACTATCATAATTTCTATTCAGCGATTCAGATCAAGCCTTATTGAGTAGAATATTCCAAATATACGATGTTTCTCACCTTTTGACATATTAGATTCTGTTTATGTAGCAGTATGTCATTTCTTAGATATATTAGAAATAATAAAAATGCTATGCAATATAATAGACGGTGATTCAAGTTGTCCTTGCATTCATCTTAACCCAAATCGTGGGATCTATGTTACCGATGCTCCGCCCATGTCTAGCTAAGATACGCCCATTTTTACGCGTGTAACATGAATTCCCAGAACCTAAGTTTCAAGGTAACGATACAGGTAGACTGTTGAATACCTTAAGGGTGGGCCTAATTTGATAGAACCAAAGACAGACAATTCCTAAACCTTAGTGACAGACAGATTGTGACGTCAGCAAACATATTACCCATTTGATTATGTCGAGTGGAAACCGAAGGAATCCAGTTTTAACTACCGCGCCCATCTCTAGCCAAGCATCACTCACCCTTTGCCCGAGTTGGGATTGATCGATCCCTGCGCTCTCTGAATCTCAATTTCCAGAAACTATGCAATTAAGCCGTTGAATATTTTGAAACTAAGATAACTGGGTGCTGTTGCTGCCTATGGGAGCAACAGCGCCCAGTCAATGTAGTTTGAAAATATTCAACAGAATGGTTATTAAATAGTAACGACATACAATTCGTAAAACAACGCTTAGTCCGCCATCAAGTAAGTGTTTGTGACGAACTTATTTGCGTCATTCATGACGTAATTGATTATGGCGTCATCCTAAATGCCCGTAGTTGATTATGACGTCATCGGGCATGACATGTAGTTGATTATGACATGATCCGACATGTCACGTTGTTGATTATGACGTCATCCTGCAACGTCATGTAGCTGATTATGACGCCATATGATTGATCGATAAGCTGGAATACTCCTTTTGTGATAAATCGCATCATCCCTACATTCTCGGACTATTCTGACAACCGCAGTTAGATCAACATAGTCTTTCCATTTGTTGACATCAGCTAGTTCCAGTTTATCCATCCATCATATGACATTATATGACGTCATAATCATGTACGTGACCTGTAGGATGACGTTATAATCTATGACGTCGTGAATGACGTAGATAAGTTCGTCACATACGCATAATTCCTGACGGGCTAAGCGTTCTTGTACGAATTGATTGCCTTTACTATTTAATAAACATGCTGTTGAATATTTTGTAACAAATGTGACTGGGCGCTGTTGTTCCATAGGCAGCAACAGCACCCAGTCAAATTAGGTACAAAATATTCAACAGCTTACCTGTATAGTTTTCTGGAAAGTGATAGTCAGGAAATTCAGGGATCGATCGACCCCAACACGAAAGAGATGTGGATGGGGCGTGTCTAGAGATGGGCTGGGCATAGCTAAAACTGGAAAGGTTCATTACGGGTAGATAATCAATTATCTATCTCACCACACACCAGTATTCTCATTTGTGTACCTCTCTTCTCTCTATATATCAATACATCTCCATCATTATCAGATGATAATGGATTGCGCAGCATCAGGTAGAATATCACCATATTATCTCTCTCTCTCTGGACGGTTTTACCGTAACTGTGGGGACATCACTTTTTTCTCTCATTTTTTTATTTTCATTTCCTTCGTGTTTCTGTGTGCGTTGGCAAAACAAAAAATACTTCTAAGATGAATAGCGATTATTACCATTAACTAAAAAAAGTGAGAGAACACTGTGGGGACGGTCCCCACACAGAGCGGGGACCTAGTGAGAGAGTCCCCGCAAATGTGAGAAACAGTGTGGGGACATACTCTTTGCTTGGCAGTTCATGCATTAGCAGCAGTATGTGGATGGGAGATTACACCGCCGCCTAGTCTGTGCACGTGAGTGTTTATCACATCACGTGTTCGTATGCCTCGCGCAATATATTTTTTACATGAGTGTGAGATAATTTTGTGGGGACATTTCAATGTGAGAGAATGTGAGAGAAATGAAAAAACGTAAAAAAAACGTAAAAAAATTGAAAAACATGAATCGTGGGGAGACAAATTCTAAATATATTTTTTGGACGTTTCACGCTTTTGCCGATCGTTTGAGCGACCGTAATTGTGGGGACAGGGCATTGTCCCCACAATCCGAGCATGTCCCCAGAGTGTAGGGTCTAGACGTGAAAATGTCCCCGGAATTACGGTAAAACAATTTCTCTCTCTCTCTCTCTCTCTCTCTCTCTCTTTCTCTCTCTCTCTCTCTCGCACACTCTTCCCGCCCCTCCCCTCTCGTTCTCTTTTCTCTTGTGGCATGGGTATTGCATATGGCACCGTAGCACTCTTAGAGTAACGGTAATATTCAATCAACTTTCTATCCATTAGCGCTAGACATTGTCAAAAATGTAACCTTGTCGTGCTTTTTATAATACAATGGCACGATTTTAAGAAAATTTCATCTTTAACGCCGTCAGGCAAAATCATCTTGACCATCACACCTGGGACCATGCCTGGGGTATCGTAATGATTTAGACTACGATGTCCCAGAAATGTAACGGCACATGGAAGTATTATCTACACACCCGACTCAGGAACTAGTGGTCACCATTTCACTCAAATAATTTATTATCCAAAAAAATATCCATCAATGCAAATTTCTTACCTTGCATTGTCAGCCTAGCTGACACCCCGCAGATGTTTAACATACGTCCGTATATTGATTAATAATTAACCTCCCATTTTAATCGGCTTTGTAATTGTAATCCATTAAAAGGAAATATTTGCCAGAAAAAGTAAATACAGCTTGCCTAATTACGCAAGCGCGTGCTGCGCGTTATCGACAGCTGTTGCGCTTTCGCCAATACTGTCAATTTTACAAGACGTCAATCGTTCTATCAAAGTGACCATTTAGACCTACTTCGTAGCGTACGGCTACATTAGATTCGCAGCAGAGAAATCGTCGAAATACATATGTTAGAACACACATCATCAACATAAACAATGTAAGTACTGAATTTTAGTTATCTTTATACGTTGACTCTTTCAATCATACCGGCGTGAGTAGTATTGTTGTCTGTCTGTTTGCCAGCCTGCCTGCATGCCTGCCTGCATGCCTGCCTGCATGCCTGCCTGCCTGCCTGCCTGCCTGCCTGTCTGCCTGCCTGCCTGCCTGCCTGTGTGCTTGTCTGTGTGTCTGTCTGTCTGTCTCTCTCTCTCTCTCTCTCTCTCTCTCTCTCTCTCTCTCTCTCTCTCTCTCTCTCTCTCTCTCTCTCTCTCTCGCTCGCTCTCTCTCTCTCTCTCTCTCTCTCTCTCTCTCTCGCTCTCTCTCTCTCTCTTCTCTCTCTCTCTCTCTCTCTCTCTGTCTCTCTCTCTGTCTCTCTGTCTCTCTCTGTATGTCTGTCTGTCTGTCTGTCTGTCAGTCTGTCTGTCGGACGGTCGGACGGTCGGACGGTTGGACGGTCGGTCGGTCGGTCGTTCGGTCGTTCGGTCGGTCGGTCGGTTTGTCGGTCGGTCTGTCCGTCGGTCGGTCGGTCGGTCGGTCGGTCGGTCGGTCGGTCGGTCGGTC
This sequence comes from Chaetoderma sp. LZ-2023a, assembly GCA_034401795.1. Classification (NCBI taxonomy): domain Eukaryota; kingdom Metazoa; phylum Mollusca; class Caudofoveata; order Chaetodermatida; family Chaetodermatidae; genus Chaetoderma; species Chaetoderma sp. LZ-2023a. The sequence continues at coordinate 52,168,592 of CM067375.1, forward strand.
TGTCCGTCGGTCGGTCGGTCGGTCGGTCGGTCGGTCGGTCGGTAGGTCGGTCGGTCGGTCGGTCGGTCGGCCGGTCGGTCGGCCGGTCGGTCGATTGGTCTGTCTGTCTGTCTGTCTTCAGAATACAAGAAGGTGGAATGGCCATATTTGTCAAATACATCATATAGTCACAGGCTTGAGAGACAGAGAGAGAGGGAGAAAAGGGGAGCTCAATTCGGCCCTCTGGCGCGTATTATTGGTATACATATGTGTGAAAAGGGGAGGGAGGGAGGGGAGGGAGAGAGAGACAGTTCAAATCGTTTAATCTTAAGTATCTAAGTTACGGGGTCACTATATGCATAAGGGAAGAACATATAACACGATAATTCAGAAATGTAGAATCACTAAATTTGATACATCCATTCATATTGTATCTGCCTAAAGATACGTTGGGGTTCGTGTCAATGAAGTAAATATCTAAGACACTGGTCAGTATGTACATATCTGGAAAACGTATAGAAGCCTATTTGGACAGACTTCTACCAAATGCAACAAGGCAGAATCACCCAATTTGGTACATTCATTCATGTTGTGATGGGTTATAAGTAATTTGTGTTTCGAGTCAATGGGTAAGATATCTATGGCATGAGGTCACTAAGTGCATTGGCAAAACAGAACGCAAATGCGTGCATCACCTCCTCCGAATACAGTGTAATTTCTTTATCATGTTGCACTAATTTTGTTGATTGGTATAACGCTTCACTACTAAGAGTTCTGACCAACGAGCAACAAAATACAGTGCCGAACGGAAGCTCTTGAATTTCCTAGTGTTCAATTGGCTGTAGGCTATTCGACTGGGTCTTTTCCGTAGAGTAAATTTAGGACCCGCCCACTTGCGCAGGGGCCAAAATGTGCTCTACGGAAACGTACCAGTAGAATAAAAAACCTATCAGTAAGGAGGGAGCAGAAACACGGTATCGCCTAAAGTTTACAATCTTGAAAATAAAATCCAACTTTCAGCGCTGTTTTCAGTCATAGTAAATGGTGAATAATAGTAGAATTCAGCTCACTAAGTCCCGCGTGTTCATATTTTTCATTAAGTGACCTACATCACAAAACATGCCACACATTTTGGCCCGGGCTTGGTTCGTCAAAGATAATATATGACAAGATGCGAATTATGTTATAGCGCGCATACAATTTTGCGCAGCTTTACGGCAATCCCGAGTGGGTGGTTGGGGAGTGGGTAGGGTGGGGGTGCTCGCTAAAATATTGACTGAAAATGTGTGTTTGGGCGGGATCCATAAAATCTTGAGTGAAAATGGGTCTTTTTGTTATTACTCAGAATTTCAACGTGAAGAATCAAATTGGAATTTCCAATACCATGAGCAACGGAGTTTTTTTTAGAGAAGTATGAGTAGTTTCTGAAATCACGTAGGCCTAAGCGATTATGATTAGTCTGGCGCGTATTATTAAATATTTGCTATCATCTCGAAATTTCCCATGCCTCTGTGGTACGCTGTACGTACATAAACGAAAATGCTAGGAAAACTTGCTAAATTTATTTCGATCCGCAATCTTTCTTACAGATTGTATTGCTCCGTAAAAATGACTTATTATCCGTGTATTTGTAAAGCAAAACCATATGGTTGCAAACATATTTCTCACAGGACCGAACTTAGAGGGAGCTATGTGCAATGTTTTTGAGAATTCTTGTTCTGGGCCCTCAGAACTGCCGTTAGGATTGCGAGAAAGCTGAAGTCTCGGTTGTGTTTCAGCCGTAAAATCGCTGGGGTTTGTCGGGTAGTGTTATGAGCTCAGAGGGCTGTGGGATTTGGCCACAACGGTCTTATAGTTACTTCATCTATGTGTGTAGCTTGAAGTTACAGAGGAGCAAAGCAATTAAGACAAACACGCTTTGAGTGTCAGCGGGGGGGGGGGGGGGGGTGAAAATGTAGAGGTCGGGTGCGAATGCGCTTGTTGTACGACGCTAAATTCGGCACTGATTTCTCACCTCACGTTTGAAGAGAAACCCCTTCAGGGATATTTCAACCACTGTCGCCTATCTCTCCCTCTGTCCATCTGTCCGTCCAGCTATTTCCTCCGAAACGGTTTGGTGTAATTCAACCAAATTTGTTATGTTTGAGTTACGCATACATGATTCCAGTTCGTGAAATCACAGTTATATTGAACTCCGCCCTTATGGGGTACAGTTGTCAGGCTAAAAGGTTATTGCACGCGTGGGTATTTGCGATAGCGCGCAATCGACTGCGCGTTTTGTGGCTGTAGCCTACATGTTGACATACATATTTTCTCAATTTAGTCAACTATTTTTCAGCGAAACTGCGCAAAACAGGGTAAATTTACTGAATTCCTGCAGCCTGTATCTTCCATGGTTACCAAATCTTACATTGCTTATCATCATGAGCCTAATAAAAGTAGTAGTAGTAGTAGTAGTAGTAGTAGTAGTAGTAGTAGTAGTAGTAGTAGTAGTAGTAGTAGTAGTAGTAGTAGTAGTAGTAGTAGTAGTAGTAGTAGTAGTAGTAGTAGTAGCGTTAGTAGTAGTGGCAGCAGCAGCAGCAGCAGCAGCAGCAGCAGCGGCCAGCCGCCGCTGTCGACGTTGTTGCTGTTGTTGTAGCAGTAGTAGTAGTAGTAGTAGTAGTAGTAGTAGTAGTAGTAGTAGTAGTTGTTGTTGTTGTTGTTGTTGTTGTTGTTGTTGTTGTTGTTGTAGTAGTAGTATGGGTAGGCCGTGTGTTTGCCCCGATTATAGATATTACCATTGTCATAATCATGGTAATTAGCTGTAGGTGTTATCATTTGGAAAAATGTTTCATAATTTTTCTAATAAAAAGGCACATTTTTTTAAGTAATGCTAGCTTTTTAGTGTTCAATAGTTGTTGCATTTTGAAGTAATTCGGTCTGTTTCTATAATATAAAGGTAATTATGATTTCCGATCATCAGAGAATTAGGTGCATATAAAAAGGTAATGGTATTCATCGGCAATATCGTTTGTATCGCATAATGTGCGTTTATGATCTATTTTTGGTGTATTGGTCCACCTGCCAGTTTCAATTGGCAGGCGATGATTTGAGGTTCTAAATTTGCAAAGCGCTATCATGTTATATTCATTTAGTATTGTTAAATACCTTTCTACACACCATTCTGTCTTATATATATATTATACACTGTTCCTTTCGATGATCTATTTATTTCCCCCTCCCATTGTTGTATAAACTGGTCGATTAGTCTTTGCTTTATCTGGTTTGCAGTAGTCTTTTTATCGAGTACTTGTTGTGTGGTCCACAGAAAACCGAATCCTGTATCGTTTAATATTGTTTCAATACATTTTATCCATCGGTATTGTACGCCTTCCTCCATATAGTGTTTATACATGTAGAGATTTTATTTTGACTGCCCATTAAAACTGTAGCCCAATATTTCAACATTCTGCATTTGATTGTGATTTGGATTGCGTACCTTCCAGATTCACCATACACCATAAAGGATGGGGTAGTCTTCTTTATTTTTAGGACTTGTTTTATGAAACTGCAGTGCAATTGTTCTAAGCGTTGGTAATTTTCGTAGCCCCATACTTCGCTGCCATAGAGAGCAACCGGAAAAATGGTCGCGTCAAAGATTTACCGGTAGATTCCACTGATCATATTGTATCAATAAACCTACCATTTTTAGTGAAGTTTATTCCTAAATATGCATAGGTTCCATTACTTCTACACGCCGTTCCTAAGGTAAATAATTCCTCGGTGGCCTTTACGTCTGTCAAAAATAATTATTTTAGTTTTGCCTACATTTATTTTCAGATTCCACATGGTACAGTATTTGTAATATTCATCCAGCATGGCTTGTAGGTTTATCCTTTTGTCAGCCATAATAACTGTATCATCAGCATAGAGCAGGGCTAGCATTTTCAGATATATGTTTAGATTTTCCATAATTTTAATACCATTACATTGGTGATTCTCGAGATAATCATTTAGGTCATTTAAATATAAACTAAAGAGAATCGGGGACAGGTCTTCGCCCTGCCGAACTCCCCATTTGGATATAATCTCAGTAGAAATTTCATCGTTAAGGACAATTTGGGATTTTTTATTGCTGTATATATTTTTAATAACAGCCAGACTTTGCCATTAATATTTTGTTTGATTAGTTTATCCCATAAGGCTTCCCTCCACATAGTATCAAAAGCCTTTTCTAAGTCAATGAATGCACAAAATAATTGCTTTTTAGTCCTGGCACATATTTGGATAAGGGCGTGGAGCGAAAAAATATGATCAGTTGTAGAGTAGTAATTGGCGGGGTATAGCGAGGGTGGACAGGGCATAGCTATAATATACGGGGCATAGCTAAAATGGACGAGGCATAGCCAAAATGGGGCATAGCTAAAATGGGCGGTGAATAGTTAAAATGGACTGTGAATAGCTAAAATGGGAGAGGAATAGCTCAAATAGACGGGGCACAGCTAGAAATGGACAGGGCAGATTTAGAAATGGACAGGACATAGGCAGAAATGGACAGGGCATAACTGGAAATGGACAGGGCATAGCTAAAATAGACGGGGAATGGCTAAAATCGACGAGGAATAGCTAAAATGGACGGGGCATAACTAAACTGAACAGTGAATAGTTAAAATAGACAGGGCATAGCTAAAATATATGGGGCATAGCTAAATTGGGCGTGGCATGGCTAAAATGGATAGTGAATAGCTAAAATTGACTGGGCATAGCTAAAATGGACATGGCATAGCTAAAACGAACGGGGCATGGCTAACATGGAAACGCTATTATACGTGACATACATTTAAATACCTTCTTGTAGCTATAGTGCATTAGGATTAGAATTGGGTCTATCTTATTCTCAATATTGTATAGATGGGTAGTGATTATAACGCTCATAAGTGTCAAACGTGTGAGTAAAGATGTCATCAACTTCGCAAATTTCTCAATATCAAACTCCCTTGATAGTGGGTTTGCTTAAAAAAAGAATCGTGACACTCCGGACCAAAGCACAAAACTTGGCATAGATGTTGGCTAGGTCATATAAATTCATTATTCAAGGAGGTGCCCAACCTATGACACGCGGATTAGGATTTTTCAAGATGGCTGTCACCGCCATTATCAGAGACAGCCTCTCTCACCATAACTTTGAAACTAAAGGACGTAAAGTGATGGGACCAATGTGTGTACCAACTAATTAAGGATCAAGCTATGTAATAGTACTGATTTCATCGTGTCCGATGATATATTTGACCATTTTCCAAGATGGCTGCTGCTGCTGCTGCCATTATACAAAATTACATTTTCCAGCGTAAAATCAAAACTAAAAGATTTAGAGGGTTGTACCTGCGTCTATACACACTATTTCAAGGTAAAGCTATTCAATAAGTATGATTGTTATGGTGAGAAACAATTGAGCAGAGACACATTCACCCTGTGTTATGGTCAGGGAGATATATATTCCTACCAACACCATAACGGTTTTTGGGGCTGTGCTCTGACGTGTCATAATGTTTGTCTTAAAGCAACATCACTAATAGGTGCACTCTCTCGACGGATGGGACCAGACTGTCTGCCTACAAGACTGTTCGGCATAATGTACAATGATTCCGATCAGTGCTCTTGCAGCTATCTTGGGTGCCAAGAAGATGTCACTTCGGATGAACTTCCAGAAACTATGCCAAATGACACAATGCCTGCTATCTTAAGATTACCAGTCCAAAACTGGCTAAGATGACAGAAAGGCAAACCAAGACGCGAAAATGTGACAATGTGGGCAGATGTCGAAACGGCAATCACAAGAAGGCGTCAGTAAAAAATGTACATTTTTGTGGAAGATGTGATAGAATGCCTCATAGGTGATGCACATTGGAACTTGATAAGACTGCGAGACATATTGTCATAAGCTAGAGAACACAAACTTGCTAGCGCGAATAGCTGGTGGTGACTTGTTAGTTTGTGAAGCTCAATATGACTATAACTCTTTAGGCCTGTTTAAGATTCATATTAAAACTTAATTGCGCAACGAGCATGGAGAGAGTCAATGCAGAAATGCCGAGAAATAATTCAGTCAATTTCTTATATAGAAGACAATATTGATGAAGGAACATTGATCTTTAATCTTTCTGATTGCATACGTTGTATGAAGATCGACTTTTGCTTCTTGACATTGATAAAAGGCTGAAAGATCAACTCTTTGCACACTTTTGCGAGGAGTGTCAGGCACAGACAGATGGCAAGAACACACGCCTTGTTTTCAATGATCTACAGTCCACAACAAATCTTCAAGTCTGCAATGGCTGCACGTGATTTCGCCATTTCTATGAACCGGGTTATCGAATCAATGGGAAAAGAGAGATTTGGCAACGATTTTCTCAAGTTCCCAATCTCGTGTCCACATGACTGCCAGTTTGAGTCATTTCCAGCCATTCTGAGGTTATTAGTATCATTGTTTTTATATATGGTAAGTTGGTAACATCATCAGAGTTGAGTACCGACCCAAGCCTACCTTACCATGTAACAGCTAATATTCTTCGACTCTAAGCAATATGCTCCAGAAACCACCAAGACAAGACACACAAAGTATCGCAAGCCACTTCTTCCATTGTATGTTGGACTAAATGTCTATACTAACACCAGCAGAAAAAGTATGTTAACACGATTGAATGAATTGGTTTGGATAACAGCTCTAACTGAGGCAGATATTGCTTCTGTAGGACCAGCTAACTTTTCCTCATGCATTCCATTTCAACCGGACACATCAAGGAACAGCCGCGACTCGTGCGAAGCTGTAACATGATGCCTGGCAGACGTTGCATGGACCACATGAGGAAGACGCTCTCACTAAGTGAACGAAGGATTCCCGCAGAAAGAGTCCAACCTTTGCATCTTGAGACGTTACCATCCGTTTAGTAATCTCAGTCTACATTGATGTACTGAAACTGCTTACACCATGATTATTTGTTTTTAATCACCAGAATTACACTCGCTGAGTCCCTGTGCATTTAAGAGATATGAACAACATTCCTGATGGCATCGCGGATCAGCTAAAGTGGTTTTGGTTTTCCTAATGGGAAAGATCGCTGTCTGCTATGCCATTTGACCAGGCAACCCAGCAAAACGTTCAAGGCGCAAGTCCGCAAACTATGTATGACAATTACGTCAGTGTGAAATCCCTTTACCGAGGAATCACATGAGCTCATATCTCTTGATAAGCATGATTGTGTGGATGAGGCTGTAGTAGGGACCTTTCGTAACATGGAAAGTCTTTGTAAAGAAAAGTACAAAGAATATGTCAAGAATGATTTAGTTGAAAGAAATCACTCTATCCATGATCGGATTAAAAGAAATGGCATCAGGTCTTCAAACAGCCCACGGCAAGAAGTAAATCAAAGACCAAGCTACAGACATCAATGGTGATTACAGCCTCTGGCCAATTGTTCATCTGTCAAGTGCGCGATGGAAACCTTGAGGAGTTCTTTATGTACGAAAATCACCCATGGCCTTAGGCTATGATTCCATTAACGCGTATGTGTATGCGTATCCGTATGCGTATCCATATCCATAAGCGCATCTGAATGAGTGACTCCATTTGTACGTATATATATGCGTATACGTATCCGAAAGCAGTGAATTTATTCAATTCTAGGACAATCATGTGTATTACTACTACTACTACTACTACTACTACTACTACTACTACTACTACTACTACTACTACTACTACTACTACTACTACTACTACTACTACTACTACTACTACTACTACTACTACTACTGCTACTACTACTACTACTACTACTACCACTACTACTACTACTACTACTACTACTACTACTACTACTACTACTGCTACTACTACTACTACTACTGCTGCTGCTGCTGCTGCTGCTACTACTACTACTACTACTACTACTACTACTATTACAACTACTACTACTACTACCACCACCACCACTACCGCTAACACTACCACTAGCACTACTACCACTACCAATACCACCACTACCACCCCATGCCCACCACCACCACCGGCTGTGTGTCTGATCTGTGTTTGTAATTGGCGTTTTATGGTCTGGATTGCTGGCACGAAAGAGGTATTGAGTAGTTTCTAAATAATTCTATCAGCCTTTCCCATTCCAGCGCTCTTACTATGAATTTAACTTTTATTTTGGAACACATTTGGTCGATTTGGCGAAATCCAATGAATGATGCAATAATAACGTCATTTACAAGGAATCCCACATCCGAATGCTGTCCGTATCTGAATGAAATCGCTACATGTAGCGATCGAAATCGGATACAGACAGGTTTCTATTATGCATACGGACATATGGAATCATCCTATATATTGTCATTGTATTCAGATACGGCTACTCATGCGCATACGGATACGCATACGCATACGCGTTAATGGAATCCTAGCTTTAATCTCTGAGTGATCATGTCAAACTTCTGTTAGCAAGCTGTTAATCTCAGCTACTGAATCTCTTGCACGGAAAAGCCAGAAACCACATCCGGCTTTGATGACAAAATCGTTGACGGCCCAGCAGTGGTGCATTCACGTCCACGAGGAGATGCCTCAACATTTGGCAAATACAGTAAGTAAATCTTCACATGCGGGACCATTTGTCAACTTTAGAACTGTAGGCGTATCTATGAAGAATTATATATGTACAGGACTGAGAGCCTGGAGGAGGCCACACATGAGAAATGAGGCAGGGGAGTGTAGAAGAAGGTTTCCTAACCGACAAAGCCGCCAAAGGACTTCAATGCCCTTCTACATGACTCCAAGAATAAGAAAGAGTTGTTACTCAACTCACAGAAGATGTAGCAGCAACTCATTATCCATCAGGTAAAGTAGTCCCAATTACCTCTGGCCAATCAGTTGTGGTAAAAGCAGAAGTGAGACTATGCCAGAATCTAAACAGGAAGAGACGGATACGAGAATGTGTCTACACATGGCAGATACCGTACACAATGGAGCAAGAGTTATTATGGTCAGAACTGTAGACACAGTCTTTGCGGTCATTTGTATTGGCAATACTTCCAGTTCCATCTTGCAAAGTTACACCATAATAATTTGGGTAGCCTTTGGCAATGGCAAGAATTTATGTTACTGTCATATTAATTCCATTTGCGCTGAGTTCGGAGAAGACAGATCATATGCCTTTTCAAACTTAATTATCTTTACTGGATCAGATACGACATCTCAATGTTTTGGAATGTCCGAGAACTCATGTTGAGAAGGTTGGAGGGCATTTCCGTCAGTGACAGAGACATTCATGTATATTAATGTGTACTCATTCGAACCAGTGAGCATCAATTCTCAACACTTTCAACCGCTAGATGACTTTTTCTGGACTCTGTATTATAGTCCCTCGTGTTCAAGTTATGTGAATGACCTATGGAGAGTAATATTTCCAAGAAGGACTCCAATGATGGAAAATCTGCTCACGCTGCATTGATTGAGCATAGAAAGTATTTATCAGGCTAGCATTTGGCTGATGTGTTTGAAGCCTGAGCAAAGCCTTCCCAGTCCAGAGAAATGTGGCTGGGTTAAACAGAGCAATCAATGGGAGCCAATTTTGACTACACAACCAGAAGTCTCAGAAAACTGCAGTCAGCTTATCATGTGTAATGTGTGGACGTAAGGCAGAACGCATTTGGACACGAAAATGTGTTTGTAGAAGTAGAGGACACAAGTGCACAGCTCTATGGCACTGGAGAGAACGTTGCATTGACTGAAATGATGACGACTGTAAAGATGCTGATTCAAACTAATAAGAAAGATATAAATATCACACAGAATGTCATTGAATTAGAAATGTTAGACACCATTCTGTATGCGTCATTGATATTCAAAGTGCGACTTCTTAATGACCGACGAGTATGCAAAATGTACAAATATGAGTGTAACCATCAACACACCCAGTATCACTACACTGCTTGAGCCTGAAAAAAGTGGGTATAGACGCTGGTTATAGCTTTCTAACTCATTTAACCTTTAAGTTATTGTCAAAAGGGAGATTTTTTATAATGCCAACAGCAGCCATTTTGGAATATGGTGACATATGTCATCAGGCAGCATAAAACTATTACTATTACATAGCTTGACCCTTAATTAGTGAGTATACACAATGGTTCCACCTCTTTACGTCCTTTACTTTCAAAGTTAGGGTGAGAAATGCTATTTATGATAATGGTGGCGGTGGCCATCTTGAAAAATCCTAATCCGTTTTACATGGGTTGGGCACCTCCTTGAATAATGATTTTATATGGGCTAACCAACATCAGGTTTGGTGCTTTGGTCCGGCGTGTCACGATTTCAGCCAAGTTTGGAGCTAAGCTACGCGACACAAACAGTTCTAACATTACAGGTGCCTATTCACACCAATATGCTAGAAATCGTTTACTTTTAGAGTCGGAAATTGTGTGCATAGACGTAATGAAACGAAATAAATCTGACCATTTGATAATTTCATTTTATATAAATTAATATTATTTTTTAAAGTAATTGGGAAATTGAATTAGAGATACGTGTCCCTAATTCAAGTTCACAACTAAAAAATTATAAATTAATTTATAGTTTTTATACATAGTGAAATCATCATATGCTAAGATTTATTTCGTTTTATTACATTTACGCACTTAATTTAAGCCTCTAAAAGTCTACAATTTTAACAATTTTATTTTCAAGCAGTTGCTGTGAATGTGCACCTTTAAAACAGCATTCAATTCTCAAAGATGACAAGTTAACTCTTTCATCTCTACATATCTACCAGCTTCGTTTTCAAATATGCAATGCTCATTCTGTTTAACCCCTTAACACTCATATTTGCCAAAAACGGCTTCTGCAGTGGTCTTCAAAAATGTCCATTTGCAGACCAAGAAAAGACTATTTTTGACAATTTATCACTGGGATGACTGTGATGACTAATTCTCAAAGATTTTTGGAGGTATCAACGCGTTAGCGCTCTGATAGAAACACTATATAAATTTTATTTTATTTTAGGCTTGGGCGGTCGTGTACGAATCAGCGAATCATTGTCGTGTTAGAACTATTCGTCCTGGCATCGTTTGTATACTCCATCATGTATCTCCTGCGATCTCGTCAGTACGTAACTTCTGGTGAGCTAAATTAACGATTTTATTTTAACTCCGTCAACTCAATCGACTGAAAGCTCTATATAGCTGTATGTGTGCGTGTGTACGTGTGCGCGCGTACGTGCGTGTGTGCGGGGTGCGGGTTGCGGCGTGCGCGCGTGTGTGCGTGCGTGCGTTCATGCGAGCGTCCAAAACTCATGGATTACCCAGTATTTTAACATACAAGAGAGTGACGCATGTATTTTAAATAATGGTCATCTACTTCAAGCAGTTGGTTGGGCTACGTCATACATCAATTAAGGTGTATGTCTTCCCTAAATTCTGTATTACATTTTGAAGCATTACGGTGTCGGATAAACTGTTATTTTAATGGGCATTGTATCATCACTTTCGCAAAAGAGGGCTTCTCCAGTGGTCTTGAGAAATTGCCATTTACAGGCCAAGAGAAAAGTATTTCGAAAATTTCACACTGAAATAACTGGCTCGATAACCGAGCTAGTCATTCCAGTGGACAATTTACAAAAATACTCTTCTCCTGTTCTGCAAATAGGCATTTTCTTTAAATAAATCTAAACTTTTCGAAAATAATCTTCTCTTAGCCAGCAAATTGACTTTTCTTGTGACCATTGCAAAGCCACTTTGAGCGGCTTGGCGATTGAAAGGTTAACAAAGCTACAGAGAACAAAAAGTGTTACAGAAAATTCTGATGAAATTTTTCTGAAAATAATGCTTTAAAATTCCAACATTATTGTTTTAAATTAGGAGGTTTTGTAAAACAAAGAAAGACATATGGTCTTATGTCACATAGCCTTTTGAAACCGAAAGGCCACCATTGTATACGGGAAGCGCATTTGCAACGGAAGAACCGTTCCGTTTAATATTTAACCCTTTATATATAACAAAATTTGATCAAGAAAATCAAAATTTTTCCTTTATTGAATGTCCATTTGCAGGACAAGAAAAAAGAATTTTTGAAAATTTACCATTCGAATGGCTGGCTCGGTTATCGAGCCAGTCATTTCAGTGGTAAATTTTCAAAGATACTTTTCTCTTGGCTTGTAAATAATCAGTCCTCAAGACCACTGCAAATGCCGGTTTTGGCCGGTTTCATCATGAATGGGTTATAGCTAATCTGACTGGAAGCCGCACCTGCTTAATAGTCACGGAGCCAAACTCTGTAGCGGGCAAAAATAGTGTCGAACCTCACAGACTCTGATATAAAATATTTGATATGATGCGATCATAAAGGCCCTATCCAAGTATAGGAAAACCAATGTTGGAAGTCATAATACTCTTGCACTAGTAAATCATTGAGATTTTATCAGGATGGTATATATACAGCGAGACCGACTATGTTAAGCGGTATGGGTAACAGAAATGGAGATATCGTTTGGTAATATCAGTGTAGACTAACAAATGACCACTCAAATTGTTGATTTTATGGTCATCTACCGTTTCATATATGTTATATAAAAATTAGTCAACTAATCAGGTCATCAGAGGTCAAATGGTCATCAATTTTGACCGGTGCTTAAAATCGGACAACTATACATTGTTGTGATTGACAAATTGTTAATAAAAGAATATTTTGATGTTAACATCTTCAAAAATTAGTATTAGACATGGTATGACAAATCTCTAGGCCGATGTTCATGTATTGCATGAAATCGTGTTAATATGACAACTGGCAGAATGTCCATTTTCTAAATAACGGGAAAATACAATTATGGAGTACTAAAAAATGAAACGAGCATAACATGACATCTGCGTAACCGAGCATAATGACAAACCACTCAAAAGGTCCCTTATAGCGGCATCTATTATTTCATACATGTTATATGCAAATCAGTCGAATAATTAGGTCAGCAGAGGTCAAAAGGTTACACATTTTACCTAAAATTCTTAAAATCGGACATATTTGGTTTGTTATGACAGCCAATGTGATAATAGAACCTATTTTGATGTCAACCTCTTGTAGACTTCATGTGACAAATCCAAAGGGCCACTGTAAAATGTTATTACTATGACAACTGGCAGAACATCCATTTCGGAAAATAGCTGGAAAATGCGATTATAGTATATGGATCAATGAAATGAGCAGAGCATCACATCTACATGACCTAGAGTAATGACTGAAATATCCCTTGTTGTGGGCTCTACAGTTGCATGCATGTTACACACAAATCATTGAATAATTAGATCACCAGTGGTCAACAAATTTTGCCAAGGTCTTAAAATCGGACAACTGGCCATTGGTTTGATGGGCAAATGTTAAGAAAACAATATATTGGTGTTTATAGCTAAAGAAGTTAATGACAACTACCATCTGACAAATTTTAAAGGACAATGTTCTTTTATTTGTTAGGACAAAACAAACCAGTATCTGAACATGAAATGATAGTAGTGGAAAATCATTCCATCTTAACGTATTAGACCGAAGTAAAGTCATTTCATTATATTTTGGAGAGGGGGTGGCGGTTGACTGTGGTAACAACAGCAACGACGATGGTGCTGGTGGAGATTGTCGTGGTGCTGCTGCTGCTGCTTATGACGACGACGACCACGACAGCTGAAGAAACCCATTTGTTTCGTTTTGAAAGACAGAAGCCAGACAAGGATGTCCTAATCTGGCTATAATGCTTGGTGGTTTTGATGATGCTGAGATGCCATTCATTGAGAAGTGAAGCAATCATTGCTCTAGTGTGGATTGCGGAATGCATTTGAAATCTGGTTAGCATCAGAACATCTAATGGACACGCTGGAACTCAACAATTATCTGAAAAATCTACGTGATGCATTAAAGAATAAGAAATCTGAAATAGCCAGATCATACTGCAGACAAGTAAAGGTAAACCTAGCTGCAAGGGTTCCTTTCTGGAATTACTTCATGGAAACCTTGAGAGAGTGAGAGAGAGAGAGAGAGAGAGAGAGAGAGAGCGAGATAGAGAGAGAGGGGGGGGGGAGAGGTGCATGGTGTTTTTGTTTCTCGATCTCAAGGATATGCATAATGTGCATGAAAATCACCCAACAGTTCATGACAAATTCCTGAAAGACAGTTTTACGGTGTATCAATTAGATGGTAAATTTAATTGTGTGCGGACAAACATGGCACTGGAACCTACACCAAGGAAGGAAAGACATTATTCAAGCGGCTATCCCAGGATCCAGCTGCTAAAGGTGTCACAAAGTGTTCTGTCAATGGCGAAGTTAGATTAACATTATGCAAGTCACCATGGACACTCAATCAAGCAAGCACAAACGGAGTAGAAGTTAGATAAGAAAATCAAAAGTCTTATCACAGAGAGAATGATAAATCCATTCTGCTGCAACAACTATGTTGATCTAATGAATATAGTTATATGGGAGAAGGCTGCCACTATTGACTTTATAGAAGTAACATGTAGGGAGGCAATGAAAACTACAGAGGATAAAAGTTTCAGTAAAATAAAGTTACCAAAGCTGATTATCTTTGCATCCTTGAAGAAAGGTTATGCATCTAAGAAGCAAAACCTTATCAAAATCTATCAAAACCAAAGTGCAGTTACATGGGCACTTTGCCTTTTCCAAAGCACTAATGACAATATCAAAAAGGTTGTGTTTTCACATCAACTGAAAAATGTCCCAACATCATTGTTTTAAATTGACCAAATACAAGAATACACAATGTGCGGGGGTAGCAAGCCTAATTTTCTGATAGATAGCTCTGATCGCGGACGTTGGGCCTAAATGTATACCACCACCATCTTTACCAGACTGCTACCTGTCAACAGTATATCGTATAGATGCAATTGCGGGTATCAACAGATTACAGCACGTAGATGTGAGTAAATTCTGTGATCTTGGAAAAACGCTGTATTCGGAAGATCTCAAGTTGAAATCCTGCAAATTTTGCATGTGTCAACATTGTAGGTGATCGATATGATTCCATTGACGATCGTACTCTTAAAGGTGATGAGAGTGAGGAGATATCAGACTGACATTATCAAGGGGTTTTTTCTTTATCGCACAGTCTAAGCAGTCCTGATTGGAAGCTGTTCATGACCCCTCGACCCCTCCCGAGACAAAGCCAATTTGCACATGTTTATTGTCAACTCGCCGCATTCCACTCGTATAGTGTTGCTGTACGTGAAGAAGCAGATACAATGAGTATGGCTAATCCGACCTATTGTGTGAATAAATTTGGACATACACGGGCTGTTGATCGTGCAACAGATATTAAGATACGCATACTCTCTATGTATTAGGTTTACTGTTTATACTGTCTAAAGTAAATTGGGATTCAGAGAAATGAGACTTACTGTCCAGTCTATGATCTCATCAAACTCTTGAGTGAGAAGTATGACAAGGAGCCTTGAGAACTGACAGCTACTACACTGTGTACATGTGTTAAATGATGTGAGACAGTAAGTTACCTATCCAGGCGGGTAAACGGAGAGCAGCAAATGTTGTCCTAAGTATGGTAGAATAGGTGGCTCATTTTGCAGCATTTGGCAATGACACTACCATGATAGAGACAGCAACACTAACAAATTAAGCTAAGGAATACATTACTAATCTCAATAGTCCAAGAGGTACTGGTTGCATGACATACTTCGTTAGCATATATTTGCAACAATCAAATTAGATTTAAGGATGATGATGATGATGATGATGATGATGATGATGATGATGATGGCTTCATCAGGTACATTCTTGATTTAAAGATACGGCCGCCAAATGAAGATGCATTTCGATTTCATTTGTTGCGAGCCCTGTATCAAGGAGCCTTGTACATATGAGCTCAATTGAACCAGCCTTCATTACATCGGCCCACAAAAGTGGGTCGCAAGACAATAGATAAACTTGTCCCTTCCAGCAAAGCCTACTATCAATTTTCCTGGTGGGTGTAAATGTAAGAAATCTAAATCTGCAAGGCTTAACAACAACAGCATTATCATGCATTAGTTGCAGCCTAGTATAAATTGGGTAATTCAGGACCACTCAGGTTGGAAATCAGATACTGCGTAAACAAACAAGAATTCCGATGAACTAAATGTCGCGCCTGTCTCCTGTTTGTCACAAGCGCATTAACCTTTGACCTTGTGAACATCCCCCTCCCTCCCCCCCCCCCCCGTCATCATGCTGCTTCTTAGCCTTATAGGCAACCATGTATTCAAGTTTGGTTCGAGTAGAATTAACCAATTCTGAAATATAAATGATTTGCTGAATGGAAAATCTTAAGGTTTAAAATGCAAATATTAGAATGGTCTTGACCTTTGACCTGGTGACCTCGATGTCACCATCCTGTATCATCTTGGCATAAGCAATCATGTACCCAAGTTGTGTTCCATTAGGGTTAAGCAATCCCGAAATATAACATGATAAGATTTACTAAGCCTAAAAACTTAACATTGAAAAGTAACACAGTTTGACCTTGACCGTTGACGTTGTGACTTCAATGTCAGCATGCTGTTTCCTAACATCATAGGTAACAGTGTATCCGTGTTTATTTCCTATAGGATTAACCAATCCTGAAAGATAAGCCAAGAAGTTTTGCTAAACGCAAAAACTTTACATTGAAAAAACAGTTTTGTATCAAGGTCACAGTGACATTGACCCTGGACTTTGTGACGTCAGTAGCATCATGCTGCTTCTTAACATTATAGGCAACCACATAGCCAAGTTTAGTTGTAATAGGATTAATTTAGCCTGAAATATAAGCTGAGAAGTTTTGCTAAACGCAAAATCTTAATATTCTTGACGCCGTCGCCGCAGTCGGAAAAGTGACATATATCATCAGTGATATATGTCTCGCTTTCTGCTTCGCAGGCGAGACAAAAATGGATGTTTGTTATTATTATTGTCAACTTCTTCATTTGGGGAACTGGTAATGTTTCTTTAAAGTTGATATTGAATCTGAAATATATGTTTCATATATGCTCGAAATTGTTAAATTTTATCTTTAGGGTAGTGTCTTTTAAATCGTCGCCACAATGTTGTGCAAGAGAATCAAGTTGTCCAACATTGGTTTCCTAATCCCCAAGATGTTCATCTACTCAGAACCAAACTCAGAAATTTTATATCAGAGAGGGCAGTTTTCCCCCATAAAATTAGTCTTTGGCTCCCTGACTATAAGGTTCGTCTCAACTTAGCTTCAAAATATGTAACTAGTAGCTTGTGTAGTTACCTTGAAATTGAAGTTCTGAGAATTCAGCGTTCAAAGGGTTAAATGCAGCGACGATCTTCAGTTAATACACTTTCATAACACGCCCTGTCGGCGTCTTAAATGTGCTTATTCAAAGCAAAATTACTGAAACTAAAATTGGTCAAATTGTTTACTTTTAGGGCTTAAGCTGTGGGCGTAAATGTAATGAAACGAACTAAATCTTAAAATATGACGGTTTGTTGCATTTAAATTAATATAATCTTTCAATTTGTGAATTTGAATTAAGGACTCGTGCCTCTATTTCAATTCCACAACTTAAAAAATTATAATAATTCATATGGAATGAAATCATTATGTGTTAAGATTAATTTCGTTTCATCACATCTAGTCACACAATTTAAGCCTCTAAAAGTATACAATTTTAACACTTTCATTTTCAAGCATTCTGATCTGGATACGCACCTTTAAGTTCAGTTTAAGAGCCATGTATACAACATAGTTGATATACAATCAAAATCCGTATCCCACATATAAATAGAAAGCGAGAAATGCACATTTGAAAATATGCAAACCCTGAATTCTGATTTCATCTTACAATTTCGGCAATTCATCTTTCCAGAATATCCATCCGTCAAAAGACCTCGTATGACGTCATAATCAGCCCAGCGTGTGTATGATGGCGTCATAATCATTACGTCACAAAGGTTTCCATATAGACCGTCATCAAATCTCCATTGGTCCGACACGTTGTATGAATTGTATGTCTTTGTAATTCTTTGTTATTTAATAAACATGCTTGTGAATATTTTAAAACTAATTTGACTGGGCGCTGTTGCTGCCTTAGGCAGCAAAAGCACCCAGTCAAATTAGTTTCAAAATATTCAACAGCTTACCTGCGTAGTTTTTTGGAAATTGATTGTCAGTGTGTTCAGAGTTCGATCGATCCCAACACGAGCGAGGTGTGGGTGAGGCCTAGCTAGAGATAGCTAAAACCGGAACGGTCCTTTGATAAGCCGCTTACGTCACTCAAGTGGTTCCTGCTGAATACGCTCGTGCATGTTTATAGTAAATTAGACGGAGCGAAATGTTCCACATTCTTCACGAGGTGTATGTACAATCACTCAAATTTCACTCTTCTGTCTTGTCAGAATCATCTGAGCAAATAAATACAGGTGTTACATTTCGAGTAGGAAATCGATCAGCGTGTTAGTGGCAGGCTGTCAGATATTGAACAAAAACTGTTTTGGCTATTAACCGAGAAAGTCTCAAGTGAATCAGTGTGTATTTCATGGAATATTGACACACGTGTGATCTATTAAGTTAACCAGTCGTGTCATGCACACCTTAACCCCATATATAGCTGTAGATTATTTTTGAGACTAATTTGACAATGTGTTATTTTTTTTTAATGTGCCACTTGAACGGCTGGCAAGGTTATCGAGCCAGTCAATTCAGTGATAAATTTACAAAAATACACTTCTCGGCATCAATAGCGCCGAGTCAATGTAGTTTTGAAATATGCAACGTAATGTCAATTAAAGGTTCACATTCACACTAGAATGCTTGAAAGCAAAATTTTTTATGTTGTATAATTTTAAAAGTTTAAATTGTGTACCCCAATGTAATGAAACGAAATAAATCTTAACATGTGATGATTTCATTCCATATAAATTAATTCAATTTTTTTAGTCGCGAAGTTGAATTAGGATTTCTCTTAATTCAATTTCACAACTTAATATATTATATTAATTTCTACCTCATGAAATCTTCATATGTTAAGATTTATTTCGTTTCATTATAACGAGGTACACAACTTAAGCCTCTAAAAGTATATATTTTAACAATTTTATTTTCTAGAATTCTGGTGTGAATATGCGCCTTTAGAATGTAAATTAATCAAAAACATATATCGCGCATACTTATCGTGACGGACAATTGTCACGTTCGCAATGAACTAATGTCATTTTATTGTGACGTCAACTAAAATGTTCCGTATTTCACCATGACAACAAATTACTTGAGTGACAGATCGGATCTCTCCATTGAGGGATGGAGAAAACAAATGTGAAATTTAAAATCTGTACCATCATTTCAGATTCTGTACAACGGTCTAGCAGAGAACTACATCACCAGGGTCCAGTCAGGTCATCTAATGCGCAACACGCTTTGGCTAACAGTAACACTGATTTCGATAGAGACAGACGAATGTCTATTGTTGATTCGGATGTTTACCGAAAAAGACGGCGTACAGTGTCAGAGTTCTGCCAGCACAACCGTGCTAAGTTACAGATGAAGGACCCAGAAGAGCAGCTGTCACGTCGCGTGCATATCGTATGGCGTCATGAACTTGTGTATTGTGAAATTGAAAAGATTGGGTCCACGTTTTGGTTAGCGTTACTGGAGGAAGCTAGAAAAATACCAGGAGCAAGGAAAGATAGCCTTGGGTCTGTAATAACTAGGCCAGAATTCATTGATAAAGTTAGTCATCCTAGGGACGTTTTCTTTGATGAATTGCATTATGTTCTTCAAAAATTCACCAAGTTTCTTTTTGTCCGGAATCCATATCACCGGTTATTATCCGGGTACGTGGATAAGTTGTTTATTCCTAACACCGTATTTAGACCTATCGGCACAGATGTCATTGATCATTTCCGACCCAATGCCTCAAAGAAGATAAAACAATGTGGGCATGATGCAACTTTTCCCGAATTCTTAAAGCACGTTTATTACGCGATGACCACCGGTGACCACAGAGATAGGCATTTTGTGCCCATGTTTGATCACTGCCGCCCATGCGAGATGAGCTACGATATAATAGGACGCATGGAATCATTTAAGGACGATGTAGCGGTTATTGCCAAATCACGAGGTATTGAGAATTTGGTAAATATTGCAGATTTTACAAACTCGTCAGAGGTGGCTGATATTAAGGACATGATAGAATGGATGTACACTTTTTCCGGCGACGGCAGAGTACGAAAGTGTATGTCATTTCACGATATTAAGCTTAGGTACTGGAAGAAGCTGCAGATAAAGGGTTTGATTCACAAGGATATCAACATCCCGATAGATGTACTAAATAATGAACATATAGCGGAGGATGACTTCATCAAAGTGGCATTAGAAGCGAGAAGCCGTTCAGGACCGCGTAATATTCGTATTAAAAACCGGATTCTCGCACTGCGCGAAGCGTTTCAAAGCGTTCCACAGCAGGACATTGAGAAGTATCTGGAGGTATTTGGACCAGATTTTGAGATCTTCGGTTATAATAAACACGATAGTGAGATCTTTGGCAATAAGTGGCACAAAGGAGAGAGCTCATTCTTTGATGTTCCTATGCTACAAGGCTAGAATTAGGCATTTCGTCAACCCATTTCGGATATATGGCGTTTTCTTCTGAGCGTACGTGCATGCGTTCGCGGGTGCGTGCGTGTGTAAATGGCCAATGGATTTGCAAGTAATGGGTGAATCCACGTTTAGCCTTGCTCCGCCCATTCCTAAGCTCCGCCTATGATTTCACCGTGTGGGGATCGTTCGAAACCTCAGCTGAGTGAGCTCTCTGAATCTCAATTCGCAGAAAATTTTACAGGTAAGCTGTTGAATATTTTGAACCAAATTTGTTTGGGTAATGTTGCTGCCTATGGCAGGAACATCGCCTAGTAAAATTAGTTTCAAAATATTCAGCAGAAACCATGTATAATTTTCTGAAAATTCGTACACTATGACGGACTTTTTTAAACGTTCATGTGTGGACCTAGTCAGTTCATTCATTACACATTTGGAATGTGCTGTCAGCCTATATGTGACGTAATTGATTTTGATGTCAATACTTGAGTCACAGATTGGATCGATCTATTGCCTGAACGTTGCCACGTGAATCTAAATTATATATTTTGTGGTCATGTTTGAATCGATTTTAACGCGTTGATACCTGAACACTCACACTCTCAACTATACAGGTGAGCTGCTGAATATTTTGAAACTAATTATGACTAGTAACTGTTGCTATCTATGCCAGCAACAAATCCCAGGCAAATTAGTTTCAAAATATTTAACGAAATGTTTACCTAAATTGTAAAATCGGAGGAGATATGCCTATTACAATTCAGCCACTTATTATCAAACATTCGCCACTTTCGTGACGAACCAACGCCATTATGATTGCGACGTCAACCAACAAGTGAGGTAGTTTAATTATGACGTCAGATACTCGAGTGACATATATAGGATCCCTGAACTACATAATATGTCTATCAGCATGTCCTTTATGTATGTATGACCACTGTATTCTGCGGCTGTAGTAGTAGAAACATCATACAGCTGCAATCAGTCCTTCTTCGCTTTTACCCACTATGTCTTGTCCTCAGCCGAAATCCTTAGCTTCCTCAGGTCCATTCTTGACTTGAGTGTACTGAGACCTGCTGTCTTGAGGTCACCTTGTAGAATGCTTAGCAG
This sequence comes from Chaetoderma sp. LZ-2023a, assembly GCA_034401795.1. Lineage (NCBI taxonomy): Eukaryota > Metazoa > Mollusca > Caudofoveata > Chaetodermatida > Chaetodermatidae > Chaetoderma > Chaetoderma sp. LZ-2023a. The sequence goes on from CM067375.1 coordinate 52,190,292, forward strand.
ATTTATGCAATGAGGTCCTCTCATGCTTTATAAAGGTTCACAATGACATAACCTTACGATCTTAGCTAATGGACCTTTCCAGTTTAGCCATCATTGATATGACGTCATAATCAACTACGCGATGTGCAGGATGACGTCATAATCAATGACGTCATGACTGGGCGCTGTTGCTGCCATAGACAGCAACAGCTCCCAGTCAAATTAGTTTCAAAATATTCATATGATATAAAGAGCAAAATGTCTGTTTTAGTTTTATTCAGTAGGTCCATTGTGATAATATGCAGCTGGTCATCAAAGTGCCGTATAACCACCGTCACTGAAAAAATTAAATGGCTTATAAATAATTCAGTATTACTTTGCCAGTGTTGTATATATGCCAGCAATGGACATTTCCCGTTCTAGCTGTTCCCCGCCCATTTCTATCTGAGCTCCACCCACACTTCGCTCGTGTTGGGATCGATCGATCCCTGAACTCCCTGACTATCAATTCCCAGAAAACTATATAGGTAAAGTGTTGAATATTTTGAAACTAATTTGACTGGGTGCTGTCGCTGCCTATGGCAGCGACAAGCCCAGTCAAAATAGTTACAAAATATTAAACATAATTTTTATTAAATAGCAAAGACATGCAATTCGTACAACAACGCTTAGTCCGTCATCAATTAAGCGTTCGTGAAGAACTTAACTACGGCATTTATGACGTCATTGATTATGACGTCATCCTACACATCATGTAGTTGATTATGACGTCATACGATTGATGGATAAACTGGAAAGGTGCATTCTGTTATACTGTGCTATTTGATGCATGCTCCTCTGATCCGATAAAGTGTGTTGCTAGGTGCACAGACTTGTATGACCTGCGAAACCAATGTAGTTCGATGCCCATTCAGGCCCTATCTAGACTGTTTTTATTTTCAGGCTCTTACACCATTGAGATTATCTTCCTATTTGTTTACAGCACGCCTGGGTGTGTGCGTGTGTGCGCACGTGCATGCGTATATGCCTATGCGTGCGAGCATGCTTGAGTGCGTATGTATGCGTGTGCGTGGTCGCTGTGTGCGCGTGCGTGCGTGCATGCATGCGTGCGTGCGTGCAGCA
>CM067375.1:52196392-52205916 GCA_034401795.1 Chaetoderma sp. LZ-2023a
ATGTTGGCTTTAAGTTTGATGTTAGGATCGTGATTGTTCAAAATAGTGAAAAATTCATCAAACTCTTCCCTCGAATGATTCCAGATCATAAAAATATCATCGAGGTACCGGCGGTAAAATAAGGGCTGCTTAGGACATTTGTTAAGCGCATCTTCTTCCCACTCAGCTACATAGATGTTGGCAAAACTAGGACTAAAACGTTTACCCATAGCGCATCCACAGATTTGTTGGTAGATTTCGCCAGCGAATTCGAAATCATTGCCCTTTAAACTCAGCTCCAGGAGAGCTAATATTTCGCTAGTGGGCCTATTGTTATCAGGATATTTATCAAATGCTCTGCGAACAGAAGTCAAACCCCTTTCGATGTCAATGTTTGTGTACATAGCATCGATGTCGAGGGTTATCAAGAGTGAGTTTGGAGGAAGAGAAATTTTGGAGACCTCGGATAGGAAATCCTCAGTGTTGTTCAAAAAGCTGAAATGTCTATTCGCAATTGGTTGTAGGTGGTAATCAATAATTTCACTAATTCGATAAGATTCAGAGCCGCAATCAGAGATAATAGGTCGACCCGGTGGTATCATAGGGTCGGACCATGACTCAATAGGTTTATGAATTTTTGGCAAAAGGTAAAACGTACGTGGATTTGAATCTCGTTTAGCGGTAAGGTATTTAAACTGCTTTTTCGTTATGGCCTTGTTGTCAGCCATTTCTTGAAGGATTCCATTAAATTTATCACAATTATTTTGCCAGCGTGGTTCGTCTAATTTGCGGTAGTGTTTCAGATTACTGAGTTGCCGATGTGCTTCACGAATATAATTATCCTTACGCATTAATACAGTAGCAGATCCCTTGTCAGCAGGCTTTCTAACGATGTCATTGTTTTTACGCAAACCTGTTACGGCTAAACGTTCTTGATATGACAAATTTTGATGATTTTTAGGAAATTCTTAATTTTCAACACGATCCTTGATAGCTTTTATACTATCAAGGATCGCAGGGTCAACCAACTTCGAGTTAGGTGCCCAGCCAGATTTTTCAACAAAAGGTAGAAAGTTGTTTTTCTTGGAATTTCGAAAAAAGTCTGCTAATTTTACACGGTGAGAAAATTCTTCAATTTCCCATAAGCCATTATCTAAAAGAGCATCTATGTCGACTTTGGGCCGTGGTGTTGGTACATATGTTAGACCAAGATTTAGCAACGATCTTTCTGCTTCAGACAATGTAGAACCAGTTAGGTTAATGATATTACCACCTAGGCCAATTTCTGGGTGGTTAGTACCCTGACCCGTAGTTAGTTTAAATTAAGGTGCGATAACCAACTATTATACATCCTATTTGCAGTGCACTCAGTCCTGTGGATGTTGTCCTCAACCACCTGAAATTCAGACATGGGGAGGCTGGGCAGGATAGGGACCTTGGCCCTTAAGGCCTCTACACGGCTGTTAACGAATTGTATGTTTCGTTTCTGGGTTGTAGTCAGGTGCTTCGAATAATTTAGTTTGGCAAAGTGAACTTTAGCCTTTGGAAATTTTGAACGCATGGTACTAAACAGATTCTCAATTCTTTGGGAGGTGTCATGCTGAAGTTCGTCCTTATCATTAATTCCGATGTTAAGGATGATACGCTGAGGTTGGAAGACCTCATTGTGTTTTCTAACCATATTCCTAATGTGGTTTATCTTAGCACCTGGATAGATTGCTACCTGCATATCTGGATGAGGTGTCTGATTGATACGAGCTAAATTTGAAGACCCAATCAGCAGAATCTTCTTGTTCAGAGTAGGAAGGCGCCATTCATTCTTATTATCCACCACGAACCGAAACTTGTAGAAAGACCTATGCTCTTTGGGTGTATCCCTAGGCGTAGGTTTGGGCTTAGGTGTGGGCGTAAATTTAGGTTGTGGTGGCTTGGACCTCGGCGTCGACGATCTGGTCTTTTGACCAGGTCGGTCAGTAGCTGCTCTCTGTGGAAGGGGAGGAAACTCGACTGGGGACAGTGGCGAGACCGGAAGGGGGGTCTGACTAGGATCCACATGAGCGGACACTGACGGTGACCATGCTGGCAGTGGAATCAGGAGCGGATCCACCACAGGAGACTGCAGGGGGAACACTGGTGAGCTCTGGTTATTCACCCGCTTAACTACTGAGGGACTCTCAGTGGGTGACCTATTCCGTTTCCGATTTGATTGTGGGATGACTGGTACGGTCAAGGCTGACCTTGCAGTCGGTGTGCCTGGTATGGCCACAGAGGGCCCTGCAGTTGATGTTCCTGGTAAGGTCACAGGTGACCCTACAGGGGGTGTTGTACTATGGCAGGTTCTAAAATGTGGATCAAAAGGTCTGATAAAATCATAAAACTGATCAATTGATGAAGAATGAAACTTCCTGCCATAGTTATTTCGGGCCCAATTTATTGCTGTGGTCTTCGCTCTACCTAATTCTAAATTTGGTTTGGACTGAGCTTCGATGAGGAGCGACATAAGACGACCAAGCTGGAAATTATAGTGACTAATGTTAACCTGGAGTAAAGATATGGCCCATTTCAAATTTGCTGCTAAGATGTCCTTACGGACCTCGGCGTTTGGCATCGCTGGTTTACAGAAGAAATTCTGTCTCTCTAACTCTGACACTTTCCAGCTCAATCCAGGAGGCAAACTGCCCCTACGTACATGAGCATTCAAGATGCCAAGGTGGTGAAAGCATTGTATAATCATGTAGTAACACTTGGTTAGTGCAGCCTGGGCAGATGGCGGGCGACTGTCGTTAGACCTCCTGTCATCCCGTCTTCTACTCTTGCTAACTCCAGCCATAATGTTACTAGTTAGATAATTCAATGTTTCTGCCACTAAAATCTACAAGAATACCAAAAAATTGAGGGGACCTAATGGAATCGTGAACCAAGGGAGGTCTATCGAATTACAAGCCTAACATAATCTACAAGCGCATCAAAAATCTATCGCTGAAAAAAGAAGGTTATGATTAAGCATGTTAATATTTAAATAATTGATATAAACTATCAAAGGATAATTGTGTATATTACCAATAATCCTATGCACCGTCGTGAAGTGGGCGACCGGTTTCGACAAGGTTTGTCAGCTTCAGGCCACAGAACAAATCTGCCTGTCCACCAAAAATCTGTCTATTTATTAGAATTGATGGCCTTATGGATGTGGCTTAGATTAGTATTTAATTGTACTTTGAAAATTTTAAATTGTATTCACATTAAAGAGTTGGACTGCCACAGATGTTTAAAAACTATTGTCTAAATCCATTGACGTTGATTGAGTTCTCTAAGGTTTCTGAGTGGGCTTCCAGTAATACTCTCATGAATGAGTGGCGGTTGATCAAAGAGATCAAGCCATGCATATTAACCCAGTGAGCTCGATTCTGTTTGTTCAGAAGGTATCCCTTTCTGAACGAGGTTCTATTATCGGTCTGTTGATTGATCAAAGGGATCACTCAACGGTCATTAATCATTTGAACAGTGAACTCTATTTCAAAAGGTGTTGTTGGACTTTTGAAGTCTAATTTAGGAAAGAACATTTTTTAATTTCCAACAATTAAATAATTGTCTATAGAATTTAGACTAGTAGGATTCAAGTGTATTTGAAAGATTTAATGAGCAATATGAATTTCGAGTTCCTTCCATCCATCCATCCATCCACCCACCCATCCATCAATCCATCCATCCATCAATCCATTCAGTTAATGAAGGAAGGAGTGACAGAAGGAAGACAAATGAAGAAAGGATGGATGAAGTAAGGAAGGAAGAATGGAGGGAGGGAGGGATGGCGGGAGGGAATGAGGGTGGGACGGGGGGGGGGGGGTCGAGGATCGATGAAGGAGGAAGGGAGGGAGGGAGGAAGGAAGGAAGGACGGAAGGAAGGAAGGAAGGAAGGAAGGAAGGAAGGAAGGAAGGAAGGAAGGAAGGAAGGAAGGAAGGAAGGAAGGAAGGAAGGAAGGAAGGAAGGAAGGAAGGAAGGAAGGAAGGAAGGAAGGAAGGAAGGAAGGAAGGAAGGAAGGAAGGAAGGAAGGAAGGAAGGAAGGATGGATGGATGGAAGGGAGTGAGGGTGGGACAGATGGTGCGAGGATCGAGGAAGGAGGGAGGAAGGAGGGAGGGAGGGAGGGAGGGAGGGAGGGAGGGAGGGAGGGAGGGAGGGAGGGAGGGAGGGAGGGAGGAAGGAAGGAATGAAGAAGAATGGAGGGAGGGAGGGAGGGAGGGAGGGAGAAGGGAGGAAGGAAAGACAGAATGAAGGAAGGACAGACGGATGGACGGAAGGGCGGGAATGAGGGAGGGAGGAAGGATGGATGGATTTGAGGAAGGAAGGAAGGAAGGAGGAAGGAAGAATGGAGGGAGGGAGGGATGGAGGGAGGGATGGAGGGCGGAAGGGAGGGAGGGAGGGAGGGAGGGAGGGAGGGAGAAGGAAGGAAGGAAGGAATGGAGGGAGGGGGAGGGAGGGAAAGAGCGAGGAAGGGAGGAAGGAAGGAAGGAAGGAAGGAAGGAGGAAGGAAGGAAGGAAGGAAGCGCATTAACCTTTGACCTTGTGAGCATCCCCCTCCCCCTCCCACCCACCCCCCATGTCATCATGCTGCTTCGTAGCCTTATAGGCAACCATGTATTCAAGTTTGGTTCGAGTAGAATTAACCAATTCTGAAATATAAATGATTTGCTGAATGGAAAATCTTAAGGTTTAAAATGCAAATATCAGAATGGACTTGACCTTTGACCTGGTGACCTCCATGTCACCATCCTGTATCATCTTGGCATAAGCAATCATGTACCCAAGTTGTGTTCCATTAGGGTTAAGCAATCCCGAAATATAACATGATAAGATTTACTAAGCCTAAAAACTTAACATTGAAAAGTAACACAGTTTGACCTTGACCGTTGACGTTGTGACTTCAATGTCAGCATGCTGTTTCCTAACATCATAGGTAACAGTGTATCCGTGTTTATTTCCTATAGGATTAACCAATCCTGAAAGATAAGCCAAGAAGTTTGGCTAAACGCAAAAAATTTACATTGAAAAAACAGTTTTGTATCAAGGTCACAGTGACATTGACCCTTGACTTTGTGACGTCAGTAGCATCATGCTGCTTCTTAACATTATAGGCAACCACATAGCCAAGTTTAGTTGTAATAGGATTAATTTAGCCTGAAATATAAGCTGAGAAGTTTTGCTAAACGCAAAATCTTAATATTCTTGACGCCGTCGCCGCAGTCGGAAAAGTGACATATATCATCAGTGATATATGTCTCGCTTTCTGCTTCGCAGGCGAGACAAAAATGGATGTTTGTTATTATTATTGTCAACTTCTTCATTTGGGGAACTGGTAATGTTTCTTTAAAGTTGATATTGAATCCGAAATATATGTTTCATATATGCTCGAAATTGTTAAATTTTATCTTTAGGGTAGTGTCTTTTAAATCGTCGCCACAATGTTGTGCAAGAGAATCAAGTTGTCCAACATTGGTTTCCTAATCCCCAAGATGTTCATCTACTCAGAACCAAACTCAGAAATTTTATATCAGAGAGGGCAGTTTTTCCCCCATAAAATTAGTCTTTGGCTCCCTGACTATAAGGTTCGTCTCAAATTAGCTTCAAAATATGTAACTAGTAGCTTGTGTAGTTACCTTGAAATTGAAGTTCTGAGAATTCAGCGTTCAAAGGGTTAAATGCAGCGACGATCTTCAGTTAATACACTTTCATAACACGCCCTGTCGGCGTCTTAAATGTGCTTATTCAAAGCAAAATTACTGAAACTAAAATTGGTCAAATTGTTTACTTTTAGGGCTTAAGCTGTGGGCGTAAATGTAATGAAACGAACTAAATCTTAAAATATGACGGTTTGTTACATATAAATTAATATAATCTTTCAATTTGTGAATTTGAATTAAGGACTCGTGCCTCTATTTCAATTCCACAACTTAAAAAATTATAATAATTCATATGGAATGAAATCATTATGTGTTAAGATTAATTTCGTTTCATCACATCTAGTCACACAATTTAAGCCTCTAAAAGTATACAATTTTAACACTTTCATTTTCAAGCATTCTGATCTGGATACGCACCTTTAAGTTCAGTTTAAGAGCCATGTATACAACATAGTTGATATACAATCAAAATCCGTATCCCACATATAAATAGAAAGCGAGAAATGCACATTTGAAAATATGCAAACCCTGAATTCTGATTTCATCTTACAATTTCGGCAATTCATCTTTCCAGATATCCATCCGTCAAAAGACCTCGTATGACGTCATAATCAGCCCAGCGTGTGTATGATGGCGTCATAATCATTACGTCACAAAGGTTTCCATATAGACCGTCATCAAATCTCATTGGTCCGACACGTTGTATGAATTGTATGTCTTTGTAATTCTTTGTTATTTAATAAACATGCTTGTGAATATTTTAAAACTAATTTGACTGGGCGCTGTTGCTGCCTTAGGCAGCAATAGCACCCAGTCAAATTAGTTTCAAAATATTCAACAGCTTACCTGCGTAGTTTTTTGGAAATTGATAGTCAGTGTGTTCAGAGTTCGATCGATCCCAACACGAGCGAGGTGTGGGTGAGGCCTAGCTAGAGATAGCTAAAAACCGGAACGGTCCTTTGATAAGCCGCTTACGTCACTCAAGTAGTTCCTGGCTGAATACGCTCGAGCATGTTTATAGTAAATTAGACGGAGCGAAATGTTCCCACATTCTTCACGAGGTGTATGTACAATCACTCAAATTTCACCTCTTCTGTCTTGTCAGAATCATCTGAGCAAATAAATACAGGTGTTTACATTTCGAGTAGGAAATCGATCAGCGTGTTAGTGGCAGGCCTGTCAGATATTGAACAAAAACTGTTTTGGGCTATTAACCGAGAAAGTCTCAAGTGAATCAGTGTGTATTTCATGGAATATTGACACACGTGTGATCTATTAAGTTAACCAGTCGTGTCATGCACACCTTAAATCCCATATATAGCTGTAGATTATTTTTAGACTAATTTGACAATGTGTTATTTTTTTTTAATGTGCCCACTTGAACGGCTGGGCTCGGTTATCGAGCCAGTCAATTCAGTGATAAATTTACCAAAAATACACTTCTCGGCATCAATAGCGCCGAGTCAATGTAGTTTTGAAATATGCAACGTAATGTCAATTAAAGGTTCACATTCACACTAGAATGCTTGAAAGCAAAATTTTTTATGTTGTATATTTTAAAAGTTTAAATTGTGTACCCCAATGTAATGAAACGAAATAAATCTTAACATGTGATGATTTCATTCCATATAAATTAATTCAATTTTTTTAGTCGCGAAGTTGAATTAGGATTTCTACTTAATTCAATTTCACAACTTAATATATTATATTATTTCTACCTCATGAAATCTTCATATGTTAAGATTTATTTCGTTTCATTATAACGAGGTACACAACTTAAGCCTCTAAAAGTATATATTTTAAAATTTTTATTTTCTAGCATTCTGGTGTGAATATGCGCCTTTAGAATGTAAATTAATCAAAAACATATATCACGCATACATATCGTGACGGGACAATTGTCACGTTCGCAATGAACTAATGTCATTTTATTGTGACGTCAACTAAAATGTTCCGTATTTCACCATGACAACAAATTACTTGAGTGACAGATCGGATCTCTCCATTGAGGGATGGAGAAAACAAATGTGAAATTTAAAATCTGTACCATCATTTCAGATTCTGTACAACGGTCTAGCAGAGAACTACATCACCAGGGTCCAGTCATGTCATCTAATGCGCAACACGCTTTGGCTAACAGTAACACTGATTTCGATAGAGACAGACGAATGTCTATTGTTGATTCGGATGTTTACCGAAAAAGACGGCGTACAGTGTCAGAGTTCTGCCAGCACAACCGTGCCAAGTTACAGATGAAGGACCCAGAAGATCAGCTGTCACGTCGCGTGCATATCGTATGGCGTCATGAACTTGTGTATTGTGAAATTGAAAAGATTGGTCCACGTTATGGTTAGCGTTACTGAGGAAGCTAGAAGAAATACCAGGAGCAAGGAAAGATAGCCTTGGGTCTGTAATAATTAGGCCAGAATTCATTGATAAAAATTAGTCCATCCAAGGGATGTTTTCTTTGATGAATTGCATTATGTTCTTCCAAAATTCACCAAGTTTCTTTTTGTCCGGAATCCATATCACCGGTTTATTATCCGGGTACGTGGATAAGTTGTTTATTCCTAACACCGTATTTAGACCTATCGGCACAGATGTCATTGATCATTTCCGACCCAATGCCTCACAGAAGATAAAACAATGTGGGCATGATGAAACATTTCCAGAATTCTTAAAGCACGTTTATTACGCTATGACCACCGGTGATCACAGAGATAGGCAATTTTGTGCCCATGTTTGATCACTGCCGCCCATGCGAGATGAACTACGATATAATAGGACGCATTGGAATCATTTAAGGACGATGTAGCGGTTATTGCCAAATCACGAGGTATTGAGAATTTGGTAAATATTGCAGATTTTACAAACTCGTCAGAGGTGGGCTGATATTAAGGACATGATAGAATGATGTACACTTTTTCCGGCGACGGCAGAGTCCGAAAGTGTATGTCATTTCACGATATTAAGCTTAGGTACTGGAAGAAGCTGCAGATAAAGGGTTTGATTCACAGGGATATCAACATCCCGATAGATGTACTAAATAATGAACATATAGCGGAGGATGACTTCATCAAAGTGGCATTAGAAGCGAGAAGCCGTTCAGGACCGCGTAATATTCGTATTAAAAACCGGATTCTCGCACTGCGCGAAGCTTTTCAAAGCGTTTCCACAGCAGGACATTGAGAAGTATCTGGAGGTATTTGGACCAGATTTTGAGATCTTCGGTTATAATAAACACGATAGTGAGATCTTTGGCAATAAGTGGCACAAAGGAGAGAGTTCATTCTTGATGTTTTCCTATGCTACAAGGCTAGAATTAGGCATTTCGTCAACCCAATTCGGATATATGGCGTTTTCTTCTGAGCGTGCGTGCATGCGTACGCGGGTGCGTGCGTGTGTAAATGGCCAGTGGATTTGCAAGTAATGGGTGAATCCACGTTAGCCTTTGCTCCGCCCATTCCTAAGCTCCGCCAATGATTTCACCGTGTGGGGATCGTTCGAAACCTCAGCTGAGTGAGCTCTCTGAATCTCAATTCGCAGAAAATTATACAGGTAAGCTGTTGAATATTTTGAACCAAATTTGATTGGGTGATGTTGCTGCCTATGGCAGAGAACATCGCCTAGTAAAATTAGTTTCAAAATATTCAGCAGAAACCCTGTATAATTTTCTGAAAATTCGTACATTATGACGGACATTTTTAAACGTTCATGTGTGGACCTAGTCAGTTCATTCATTACACATTTGGAAATGTGCTGTCAGCCTATGTGACGTAATTGATTTGATGTCAATACTTGAGTAACATATTGGATCGATCTATTGCCTGAACGTTGCCACGTGAATCTAAATTATATATTTTGT
>CM067375.1:52206416-52208916 GCA_034401795.1 Chaetoderma sp. LZ-2023a
ATTTTGTGGTCATGTTTGAATCGATTTTAACGCGTTGATCCCTGAACACTCACACTCTCAACTATACAGGTGAGCTGCTGAATATTTTGAAACTAATTATGACTAGTAACTGTTGCTATCTATGCCAGCAACAAATCCCAGGCAAATTAGTTTCAAAATATTTAACGAAATGTTTACCTAAATTGTAAAATCGGAGGAGATTACAATTCAGCCACTTATTATCAAACATTCGCCACTTTCGTGACGAACCAACGCCATTATGATTGCGACGTCAACCAACAAGTGAGGTAGTTTAATTATGACGTCAGATACTCGAGTGACATATATAGGATCCCTGAACTACATAATATGTCTATCAGCATGTCCTTTATGTATGTATGACCACTGTATTCTGCGGCTGTAGTAGTAGAAACATCCTACAGCTGCAATCAGTCCTTCTTCGCTTTTACCCACTATGTCTTGTCCTCAGCCGAAATCCTTAGCTTCCTCAGGTCCATTCTTGACTTGAGTGTACTGAGACCTGCTGTCTTGAGGTCACCTTGTAGAATGCTTAGCAGATTTATGCAATGAGGTCCTCTCATGCTTTATAAAGGTTCACAATGACATAACCTTACGATCTTAGCTAATGGACCTTTCCAGTTTAGCCATCATTGATATGACGTCATAATCAACTACGCGATGTGCAGGATGACGTCATAATCAATGACGTCATGACTGGGCGCTGTTGCTGCCATAGACAGCAACAACACCCAGTCAAATTAGTTTCAAAATATTCATATGATATAAAGAGCAAAATGTCTGTTTTAGTTTTATTCAGTAGGTCCATTGTGATAATATGCAGCTGGTCATCAAAGTGCCGTATAACCACCGTCACTGAAAAAATTAAATGGCTTATAAATAATTCAGTATTACTTTGCCAGTGTTGTATATATGCCAGCAATGGACATTTCCCGTTCTGGCTGTTCCCCGCCCATCTCTATCTGAGCTCCACCCACACTTCGCTCGTGTTGGGATCGATCGATCCCTGAACTCCCTGACTATCAATTCCCAGAAAACTATATAGGTAAAGTGTTGAATATTTTGAAACTAATTTGACTGGGTGCTGTCGCTGCCTATGGCAGCGACAAGCCCAGTCAAAATAGTTACAAAATATTAAACATAATTTTTATTAAATAGCAAAGACATGCAATTCGTACAACAAGGCTTAGTCCGTCATCAATTAAGCGTTCGTGAAGAACTTAACTACGGCATTTATGACGTCATTGATTATGACGTCATCCTACACATCATGTAGTTGATTATGACGTCATACGATTGATGGATAAACTGGAAAGGTGCATTCTGTTATACTGTGCTATTTGATGCATGCTCCTCTGATCCGATAAAGTGTGTTGCTAGGTGCACAGGCTTGTATGACCTGCGAAACCAATGTAGTTCGATGCCCATTCAGGCCCTATCTAGACTGTTTTTATTTTCAGGCTCTTACACCATTGAGATTATCTTCCTATTTGTTTACCGCACGCCTGGGTGTGTGCGTGTGTGCGTACGTGCATGCGTATATGCCTATGCGTGCGAGCATGCTTGAGTGCGTATGTATGCGTGTGCGTGGTCGCTGTGCGCGCGTGCGTGCGTGCATGCATGCGTGCGTGCAACAACCTGTTGCCATTGAGCCGCTACAAGAATGCATCCACCTACTTGATGTTCATCGGATCTATGGCACGTGTCCTTTCTGTTAAGAATAATAATTAGACACTCCTTTGCCACAAAGCAATAACAAATCATTTGACACTTATTGGTAAATTAGTGTTTCTTAGTTCAAATAATGTAACCATCTTTGCCAATGAAGCTAGTTGCAAATGTTTCACCATCCGTCACATGCGTCGTATGAAACTTGTAGAATTTTCGATGGTTGATGATTGAGACAATACTCGTCATATTAGTGGTGATTCATTGAACATCTCACTCGTGATCTCACAAAATCTGTTCAGTTTGAGTCATCCATCTGCCAAATGTTCAAGACCTGTCCCGTAACAAACGCTGCTGCATTTCATTTCTCTGTGTAAATCGTGGATGGAAGTATTGCGAATCAGGGGACCGCTCATACTCAAGAACCCCTTAAGCTAGCAACACTACATTCATAAAGACATTGCCTTCACAGACAGACAACGGCACTTGATCTGTCAGGTAAGTATTTGGAAGGGAGCCCATCTAACAAAGCCAGATATCCTTGAACCAAATGCGATTAATGGTTCCATGAAGCCATATCATGTAAGGATGAGATACTGTCACATGCTGGAAGGTGTTCTAGGGAGCACACGTGACAGGGTAGTTCCACTGACGATAATAATAGCAATGGACGTATCCGGTTTTATCAATGCCCGCCCATCACTAGTTTTTATAGTTATCTATATGATTATGGAGTACACGAGGACATTTAATTTGTTTCCACCTCTAGGGGTGGGTGGGTAAGGAGATCAAGAAATTGATTTTAACGCAGCCT
>CM067375.1:52213916-52305909 GCA_034401795.1 Chaetoderma sp. LZ-2023a
CCCAGTAGAATTAGTTTCAAAATATTCAACAGCATGTGTATTAAATAGTAACGGCATACAATCCATGCAACAACACGTAGTCCATCATCAATTACGCGTTCGTGACGAACGTAGCCACGTCATTCATGATATAATTGATTATGACGTCATCATTCACGTCACATAGTTGATTGTGACGTCATGTGATTGATGGATATGCTGGAAATGTCCATTATGTCTCGCTCCAAGGGTTACATTTAATAAGGAGAAAAATGATGGGGTATGCATCACTACAGTTCCATTGCTCTGTCCTAAACAACAAACTCGGCTACGATCTTTAATGATGTTAGCACTGCCGTACGTGATGTAGAAGCCAGTGTGCAGGGAGAGATCACTGGCTATACTACTCTGCACAGAGACTCCGACATAGACCACCCTGTTGACATCAATGGCAAGAATATGGACTACCATTTTCTGTGATGGTCTCATCTACCTGGCAGATATTTAGCACATGACAACGTAGATAAGTCAGCAAAGTATGCGTTCCACTAGGATAGTCTCAACCCCATCCCCACCTATGCCTCTTAACGAAATCAGTTGTACTGAGTGCTACGGTGCTCTAGCCATTAATGCGTTCGGGCATGGCAAGGGTATATATCTCCTTCAGTTAATCATGGCACCTCTCGGCCAAATCTCCTGCTCATTACGAGTAGGGGTAACCCAAATAACGCAGGTTAGTGGGCCGATACTTGGCATAATACTAGGTATATTATCTCGGCATTGGTCCAATACTGGCTCGGTAGCCTGCGTTACCAGCGAAGAATTATTTAAACAAACACACAAATAGATCAAGAACCTAAATTGACTGACCTATGATCAGGAGTGCTTCCAAGGGAGAAATCAATTGTGCTAATGTTGCATCCACTGCGATTCCAGAGTAGCAATAATGTCCAATAAACATAATTCAACAATCGGTGTGTAGATGACGCCATAACCATTACGTTATAGATGATTCTATTTGACCCGTCTTTAACTATTAATAGTCCGACACGTTGTACGAATTGTATGTCTCTACCATTTAAAAACAGGCTGTTGAATATTTTCAAACTGCCATATGCAACTGTGCCAAGTCAGATTAGTTCCAAAATATTCAATAGCTAACCTGTAACCTTTTATAGTTTACTGGAAATTGATAGTCAGGGAGTTCAGAGATCGATCGAGCAAGGTGTGGGTAGAGCTTAGCTAGAGATGGGCGGGGCACCGCTAAAAATAGAAACGATCATTATGCCATAAGATGTCAAGACGATGCCATAGTTCATCAACGTACAGGTTAGGGCGTCCGACATTAGTTATCTATCCTAACTTCGAAGCCTTCGTGACCATGCTTGATGGCGCTGACACAGCCCGAGACACATCCCGAAGCAGCATCGTGAGGTATGTGAGTTCGCTTATGCCACGGTACGCTCAGTTTGTATCAGCGAAAAATCAGGACTTACCGAGTAGCAGCTGCAAATGGAGTGATCCAACTCTAGCTATGCCCCACACATTTCTAGCTATGCCCCACACATTTCTAGCTATTCCCCGTCCATTTCTAGCTATGCCCCGCCAATTTTTGCTAATCCCCGCCCATTTCTAGCTACGCCCAGCCCATTTCCAGCTACGCCCCTCCGTACATTAGACAGACTATTAAATGTTCATGATGGCGCTAAATACATCATTCATTACGCATTTTGATTGTAACGTTAACCTACATATGACGTAATTGGTTATGACGTCAAATAGTAGATTGACATATCCGGTCTCTATTACGGTGTATTTTAGACTGTGTCCAAATCGGTAAAAGGTGAGAATTCTGTATTCATACATCCTAAGACACTGGAGTGGACGTTTCAAGTGTTAGCTATGCCCCGCCCATCTCTATCTAATCTCCACCCACACCTCGCTCGATCGATCTCTGAACTCCCTGACTATAAATTTCGAGAATACTACACAGGTAAGGTGTTGAATATTTTGAAACCAATTTGACTGGGTGCTGTTGCTGCCTAGTCAAATTAGTTTCAAAATGTTCAACAACATGTTTATTAAATAGTAGAGACATACAATTCGTACAATGTGTCGGAAGATTAAGCGTTAAAGACGGGACATATAGAATCACTTATGACGTAATGATTATGACGTCATCATATACGCCGTGTAGCTGATTATGACCTCATACGACGTCAGATTGATAGATGAATACTCTGGAAAGGTGAATGGAGGAGGCACGTCAGGAGATTCGACAAGATAGTGCCCACGACTGTATTCGATAAAACTTTATTTCATGCTGATGGCAAGAAGAATATTGACTAGGGATGCATTACGATTTTCCGATGTATCGTCTGTTAGCTGGGAGATTTGCGCTATCATAATGGCAAATATGTTGATGGTATATTAAGCAGAAATAACGTTTGGCTCAATTGCTTTCAAGTCACTCAAATACTGACCAAATATTGACTGAGATCCCGTATCAAAGTGTCCAGTTGTGGACTTAATAATCATTAAATGTAGTATAAATGAAATATTGCGTCGAGGTTTTATTCGTTAAAGGAACAATCTGCATAATGGGGGTTTTCTGACATTGTGTTTCATTGATATATGCGAGGTTGTGTGAGTGATTTAAGGATTAGCGCAGTTCAGGTTACAGCTTAAACGCGCGAATTACAAGCGTTTAAAAGGAAGTTTCCGAAATTAGACCGGGAGCACCACTTCCTATGAATAGTCACGTAATCCCTTAACAATCATATCAGCCAAAAACGGCTTGTGCAATGGTCTTGAGAAATGCCCTTTTTCAGACCAAGAGACGACTCTTTTTTGAAAATTTATCACTGAAAAGACTGGCTCGATAACCGAGTCCGTCATTCCAGTGATAAGTTTTCAAAAATAGTCTCCTTCTGGTCTGCAAAAGGTCATTTTCTATGCAAAAATTGAAATTTTCTTAAATAAATTTTAGTGTTAAAGGGTTGACAGTGTTTGTGGAGATAAGAGATATTCATGCTCCACCCGGGACCCGCATGTTTATGTTACATGAATATATTTGTATGCCTTGATTCGGAAACAGTAATGGAGAGAACTGGTCTGTCACTCAAGCATACGATGTCATAATATATTATGTTACATATATGCTGACGCCACAATCGTAACGTCCTAACTCCGCCATGAGCAATGAAAAGTCATTCACGTGTTCAAATTGTATGTATGTTAAGGATTTACTATTTAACATACATTCTGTTGAATATTTTAATTAATATACAGCAACATCCCCCTAGTCAAATTAGTTTCAAAATATTCAACAGATTACCGGTAAAATTAACTCGAAATTGTGATTTTTGGGAATTCAGAGTTCAAAGTATAAATAAATCTCAACACGCGCAAAACGTCGGGGGAGCTGAGCTAAATTGGGCGGGACAGAGTTAGAAATGATTCTCTATAGTATAACCCTATTGTTCTTCATTTAGTGAGGTAAAGTTATAGTAAAGTGTTGCTATATTGAAATGATCTACTCTCTAACATTTACACGATTTTTCGAATATTTCATCGTCCTATTGTATATCTACTAACACAGATTTACTTCAGACATGATCAGAATTAAGGGAAAACGAAAGATTTGGTCATAATAATACTACGCAGACGATCGCGCACAACTTTACGCTCAATCAGTCCAATAAAATCGCCGTATCTTGTACTACGCATTAAGGTGATAGAAATCAATATTTCTCTCATAACCATTCCTGACATTTTAGCTTTTTATCGTGCGGACAACGAAAGATATTCAGGCTTTAGTAGATAAAGCTAGGTACATTTCTACAGCCTATAATGGCTGTCATGATTTACTCTTCAACCAATCAGAAACGCCCTAACACGTCTCCCTTGGTAAATGTGTTTAGTAATAGAGGTGCCATCTATAGATTGGCAACGTGGTGTAAAAGCAATTATACAAGTATGCTGTTGAATATGTTGGAACTAATTTGGCTGACAGATGGTGCTGCCATATTCAGCAAGAAGATCATTACATAATAAATCATGTAACGAATTGACATCACACTTTATCCCTTGAGGTGACAAAATGGTGGCGATCCCAGTTCAACATTTACGCGATATTACAAAGCAAATCATTTTGACGCAGATACGGGAATGTGACAGAATATGAAATATATGAAATCTATAAACCATTTGAGATGAGATTAGCATCCTTTTTCTTAACATGGAATATTTAGCGGATTCATGTGCTGTACTAGGTGGCTTGATCATAGCTTATTTGCGATTTTACGATTTTTTTCTTATTTACATCGAAATAAATCTCGACTTTAAACAAATTCGGCGAATATAGCGGGGAAAATGCAATCTAGATTCAAAGCTAGTGCCTGTATAGAAGCTGGTTGACCGTAATATTAGCAAGAGAAATAGCGTTCAAGGCAAGCTGATTTTGGAAAACGACTCTTTGCTCCTTAAAACTTACACTTAAGGACTTACACTGCCAACTTGGAAATGAATAAACTGATCTGTAATACGGTATGTCAATACATAATTAACACCAACCGCTTTCAGTAGCTTCCCGTTCGCGAACTTATAGTTTAAGAGGTAAATGGACAGCAGCCCAACACGTACAGGTCGGGGCGAAGGCACCACCTAGAGCTCACCTCTGCTATTCTTCCATTTGATCTTATTCCTCGCTCTCTCTATCTCTCACCCTCTCTCCCCCCTTTCCTCCTCTCTCTCTCCATCTCGGTCTTTCTTCCTACTCTCCCCCACCTCACACTCAACATCCACACACTTATGCACACCAATAGACTACAATTAATTAAACTATTATGATTTGCCGCCATTTTGTTGTAAAAAAGTTTTGAATAATCTGTATGTGTATGGGAGACACGGGCATAAGACTCTAAGTCTTATCGTGCTTCCATCTGAACGAAATAAATCACGTTTAAACCAAAGCTAGTGCCTTTTAAAGATGGATACCCACGACACACCAAGTTACACAGACATCACGTGGCAGTCACATGACAGTTAAGTTTCCACGGTTTCCAAAATGGCAGACGACCTTGTAGCGTGTGGAATGATGCGATTATCGCATATAGTATTAGAAAACGGCTAAACAGAAAACGTGGAATTGGAAGAAGACTGGTGTGGATAATTGCGTTGTGGTTGTTCTAAATGACGTATGGAGTGTCGTAAATTGGGACATCGATCGGTCGCATAAAATTTTGGGTGAAAATGTTGTATGAAACCGATACATACATATTGTATATTGTAGTCAACATAGACTTGTTGTATACAACTTACTGGATGAAAAAGTTGGATGAAAAAGTTGGATGAGAATAGGACACTGTTCTATTTTTTTTTCAGCCAACTTTTTGTTGCATACAACTTGTTGGATCGTGTGTATTGAGTTTACACGTGCACATTGACACCAAAATGCTTCAAAAAAATTGTATACTGTGAGAGGCTTAAATTGTGTAACTCAATGTAATGAAACGCAATAAATCGTAACGTAAGATGGTTCCATTCCATATAAATTAATACAATTTAATTTAGTTGTGAAGTAGAATTAGGAACTCGTGCCTCTAATTCAATTTCACTACTTAAAAAAATTATATTAATTTATACGCAATGAAATCATCACTTGCTAAGATTTATTTCGTTTCATCTAGACACACAATTTAAGCCTCTAAACGTATAAAATTTTAACAATATTATTTTCAAGCATTTTACTGTGAATATGCACCTTTTAACCCTTTCGTGACGAAACCGGCCAAAACCGGCCTCTGTAGTGGTCTTGAGTAATGCCCATTTGCAGGCCAAGGGACTATTTTTGAAATTTTACCACTGAAATGACTGGCTCGGTAATTTGGTAATTAAAGGATAATTATATTTACTTATATTATTAATATAGTCTGGACGCTGAATTCTCACAATCCCCTTTTCAAGGTAACACATACCTGTAAGCTGTTTAATATTTTGAAACTATTTTGACTGCGCGCTGTTGCTGCCATCACCCAATAAAATGTTTATCACATGGTAAATTCATCAAAGGCATCAAATTCGTACACTTGGCATACCTTTCCAGCTTCATGACACAGCGTTCTCTTTCAATTATGATTATGAGGTCGCCTTGCACGTAAGGTAATTGATTATGGTAGCATATGCCTGAGTAGCAGAGCGGATTCATCCATTATATTTAAAACTATTTATTCGTTTTATGCCGATGATACAATCATAATAGTAGAATCACCGCATGAATTATGCGACTACTAGCATATGTGGAAATTAGCTTTTACGTAAAAAATCTCAAAAATTAAATTCTCGATCGTGTCTAAAGGAAAGCTAAGAAACATTTCTAAATATATAACGTGGAACCAAATATACCAAGGATGATAAATTTAACAGATCTACAAATGCACCTACATGAGGCGGTCAGTATGGCGATATTTCTCTTAAGCACGCAATCCATAGTTATTCATTTACAAATGGATGGAGCCCATCTGTCACTCAAATATGGCTGACGTTATAAGCAAAATACGTCATTTATTAACTGACGCTTGACCATTAAAAGGTTAAGAAAATTTCAGTTTTTGCATAATCAGTATCAATTTGCTGGCCAAGAGAAGACGAATTTTTGACAATTTATCGTTGGAATGACTGACTCGGTAACCGAGTCAGTCATTCCAGTGGAGTAGTAGTGTCGGAATTAAAATGATACCACCTCCCTCAACTGGTCGCCGTTCGGCGATCCGTGGCCCCCATCGCCCTCTCAATCCCTGGGGCATAGGTTGTTGAGACATGTGGTTGGTGTATGCCTCTAGATGGAGGCTCCCAGTGTTGTTGAGACAGGTGGTTGGTATGCCTCTAGATGGAGGTCCCAGGGATTGAGAGGGCGGTGGGGGCCACGGATCGCCGAACGGCTGCCAGTTGAGGGAGATAGTATCATTTTAATTCCGACACTACTACTAGGCAAAATGTAACCACCGCCCTCAATTGGCAGCCGTTCGGCGATCCGTGGCCCCCATCGCCCTCTTAATCCCTGGGGACTTAGGCTTGTTGAGACATGTGATTTTCGTGGATGGTGTATGGAGATGGGAACTGCTGTTCTCCCGGACATGGAAGGCTGTGGTGAATATAAAACTCCCGTGCGGACCCCACTGTCCGGGAGAAGCCTCTCTCTCTCTCTCTCTCTCTCTCTCTCTCTCTCGCTCTCTCTCTCTCTCTCTCTCTCTCTCTCTCTCTCTCTCTCTCTCTCTCTATTCTGACTGGTATCCTGAGGAGGTTTATCTATCTGTGGGCCACTTTTCTACCTATCCTACCTATCCTACCTATGTACCTATCCTACGTATCCTTCCCCACCTATCTCCTACCCTACCCTGTTGCTATTCCAGCCGGATGGTGTGTGTGTGTCTGTGGTGCTTTGACCCCCGCACTCTCTCATAGGGCTTTATACACGCGTGCATACTATCCTATCCAGGGGGCATGCATGCACACCGTCTCCCTACAGACATCTGAATGCCCATTTAGACAGGCACCCACAGGGATATACACCCCCACATGTACTGATCGCCAGCACAACACATAATAGGATCTGAACGCCCATTTAGAGACAGGCATCCACAGGGATATACACCGCCTACAGGTACTGATCGCCACACATAATAGGGTCTGAACACCCAGACAGGCATCCACAGGGTTATACACCACCCACGGTACTGATCGCCACACATAATAGGATCTGAACACCCATTTAGAGACAGGCATCCACAGGGATATACACCACGCACAGGTACTGATCGCCACACATAATAGGGTCTGAACGCTCAGACAGGCATCCACCCACAGGTACTGATCACCACACATAATAGGGCCTGAACGCCCATTTAGAGACAGGCATCCACAGGGATATACACCATGAGTACTGTTGCACAGCTTCGTGCTATTGCAAAGCAATTCGGCCTTAGAGGCTACTCTAAGGCCAAGAAAGCCGACCTGCTCCAGATGACCGGACAGGTCCATGCCAAGGAGTAGCGGAAGCGACTCTCCCGAGCAATGACGGGAAGGTTTCCAGCGCTTACCAAAGATGATCCTTGGAATCCCCACAAGAAAGCGCAGTGGATACGTGAGCTTCGTCAGTTGGACGAGGAGGTGACTGCTAGCTTGCGAGCCAAGGCTGTAGCGAGGCGGATGGAGGTCCATCCACTGGAGCGCTTAACTCTCCGACGCAGGATCGCTAAGTGATGCTGAGGTCTGAACCCAGCCCGGAGCATAACGGGGGGGGGGGGGGAGGCCGAGGTCTGAACCCTTATCCCAGAGCATAAGGTGAGAAGGCGAACACATTCTCGACCAGCATCTCAGCGAAAGGGAGACAGAGGATAGAGGCCACCGGTCAGTATGCTGGACATTCTTCAGAGGTCTAGAAGGACACCTCACAGGCCAGATCACGCAAAAGATCCAGTAGACTGTCCAGAACGCCTTCTACCTCTGCTGCATCCATGCCTATAGAATCCGTCACATCGAAGACAGTAGGGTGATGCTCTTCCACAAGAATGCTCCAGGGAGCCCGTGGCTGAACATGATAGGAGCAGCTCAGGACTGGGTGGCAGTAAGAACGCAAGCCCGCCTCGACACAGACAATATTGATCGGCCCAACACCAAGTGGGCTTTTGTTCGTTCAATCAACGTTGAGGTCAGGGCTGTCATTGACCGCCAACCTCTGCTTGGGACAGACCCTGCTGGATCAGCTGTACGAGGTAGAGTGCTTTGCCAAGATCTGGATTCGCGTGTATGAACCAACCGAAGAGGGCAGCTGGCACATGATCAGGCAAGCAGCTCACTACCGTGACACCATGACCATTGGAGTGTGGGACCACCATGCTTTCGACATCAAGAACATCTCCAAGCTGGCACATACAATAGTCTGCAGTCACTGTCAGCAGAGGTTTACACAGGCATGCAATCTTCAACGCCACGCCGATCACTGTACAGGCGAAAAAACAGAAATCGTGTGTCCTGGCGAGAAGGTTGAGGCACCACAGTCCACGTATGAGAAAGCCTTCCATCCGCCCCAACCATCCAGTTCAGCGGCTACTCGTTGGATCTAGTATGAGTCGAGAAACAGAGGCGTCCACATACACCATGTAGAGTGTGGGCACGGTGGCGAGCGTTGGATCAAGGGCGCTCCCATAGATGGTTATGATCCGACCACCAACACCGGCTCCATGGCTGTGTCTGGCATGGGTGTCCACAACATCAGCGAGGTGAGGATGCCGAACAAAGATACCGCAAGACAGTCCTGAGAGAGGAGAAGCTGAAAGCATATGGATGCACGCTTGTGGTACAGTGGGAGTGCTGTATAAAACGCTGTCCAAGCGTCCTTAACCGCGTTCGGACTGTCCCATACCCACACGTCATAGTTTACGGCTTCGAAGCACTCCTAGATGGTATCAAGACTCATCCTACGGAGACTCTCACGATCGAGAGTACTCACATACCTATCTCTGTGTCAGTTGGCTACTCCTTAGATGGCGCCACGAATAAGCCCACTCACCTCTGCAATCCAGACCCCAAAGAACTGATCAGAGAGTTCATGCTGGAGATCCAATGGCGAGCATATCTAATCCGGACAAGGGTTAGATCACAGTACATACCGACATACCTGGACAAGCTCCCAAAGTGACAGCAGCGACTGATCAACGAGTGGTGTGACCAAGTGCCTGTACTGAGTTCAACTCTGGGCGCTATGACCTGAACCTCATAAAGAAGTACTTTGTCGATGAGCTGACTGACAGTACAGGTACAGTGAAAGTCGTCAAGAAGTTTAGTCAAACCATGTTCCTCATAACACCTGAGCTACGGGTTCTCGATGTACTGAACTACCTCAGCCCAGGAGTCTCGTACGAGGTATGGGTCAAAGCTTACGGGTGTACACAGCAGAAAAGCTGGCTCCCGTATGAAAGATTTGACACACATGAGAAGCTCAACTATCCAGGGCTTCCTGACTACTCAGCATGGACATCTAAGCTCAAGGGTGGCTACCTCTTGACGCGAACAGAGTGGGAACAGTGTAACCAGACATTCAGCGAGCATGCAATTCGGACATTCGCCAACTTGCTGCGATACTACAACAACCTGGACGTCAGTCCATTCACCGAAGCCCTAGAGCAGATGCGGGAGTTCTACACAGAACGAGAAATAGACATCCTCAATGTCGCGGTGTCTCTCCCAGGTGTGTCACTGCAGTACCTCCTACGTGGAACTGCTCAGCACACGCCGGATGTTAGCCTCTATTCACCAGACAAGAAAGCCTGCGAGATGCTGAAGGGTGCTGTTGTTGGCGGTCCCAGCATCGTGTTCACCAGATACGACGAGGACGGTGTGACTCGAATCCACCAGAGTGAGCATGTCTTTCAACGTCTACATGGCTACGACGCAAATGCTCTGTACCTGTCAACGATGGTCAAAGAGATGCCATGTGGTAAGGAGACCTGTGCACCAGATAAGTGCGCCATTGGTCCGGTGTCAGTGGGGTAGCTAGCTTTAAGGAGGCTCTCCTAGCAGACAGCTGGTTTGGGTTTGCTGAGGTGGATATAGAGGTCCCCAAGGCTATGTGGGCAAAATTCGAGGAAATGCCTCCTCTCTTCTATAACTGCGAGATCCCGGTAGAGGCAATCTCGTCTGAGATGCTGGCATATCTAGGGCGAACAGGGAGGAAGCGGCAAACCACCCAGAAGCTGGTTGGTGCCTTCTCTGGCAAGAAGTGGCTGCTGTATGCCCCGACCATCAAGTGGTATATAACCCATGGCCTGGAGATATCTGCTGTATACCGCACCATAGACTATGAGGCCAAGCGCCCATTCAAGTGGTTCATGGAGAATGCAAAGATGATGGTTAGCACTTGGTCGGCGGTATCCTCGTCTATATCTGGGAGACTAACCGGAAGCACCTCCTGCAACAGCTCTTTCACCTGCAGAGCGGGGAATCCTGCACCTCTGGTGGATACGAAAGATGCAATGGAGGCATCAACCATGAAATTCCAGCAGCAGCTGAGAAGATAGCATAGAGGGCCTGTGTCAGAACCCACAGTGTCTAGTACATCCAGTATCTGTATGATACATGCACGGGAAGCCATGACTATCATGTGGTCTTAAAAGGCAAACCAAAGAACCCTGACTTCTTCACCTCTGGTAGCCGGAGGCTGGCAGTAGCACCTGTTTGGCCATCGACTCTGATATGGCTCAGGCCGAGGGTGCCTATCTTGACATTCTCTCCATCCTGTCGGAATGAGCTCCGTGGTTTCAGGAGATCCTTAACCAGGTCCTGTGCATAGGACTCAGCCATAACCATGATGGCTCCATCCTCATCGACTCCGAGCATACCGAGCATCGTCGCCCTCTCCTTGATGCCTTGTATACAGTCTTGGCCTTGTTAATGGCCGATTGTCCTACCGTATCGATGAGATCTCGGGCTGGGATGGTACCTCAGATCTCCCGCGGGTCTCCCTTCTCATCGAAGTCTAGGAAGTTGATAGGTGCAACAGTGTCCTCTGAACCGAGGCGTGCCTCGCCCAAGTGAGCAAGATTGCCTAGCTCTTTGATTTCTAGGTCTGTGAGTGACAGAGTCATAGTGCTATATACAGACGGCTTAAACCTACTAGTCAGACCCCCAGTGAAATAGTTCGGCATAGGAGGACCACGCAGTCGGCCAAGGGAATAGGTATCAGTGCTCAGGGTACTGGCCCTCCCTGCAGGGGCATGCCTTGTGGGCGGTCCACCATTCCTGGACATTGGCAATCCTCATTCCGCGTGCTTGACTATGGGCTACACACCACCCTCTGGCACGCCATGCCTCATATGCTGCAGGGGTCTCGTGATCCATCTCTCACTATTCAGAGGTGTTAAACGTAGGTGACGATGATCTCAGCCATTGCACTCGTTGCTAGCCCTAGAACCGCGGCCTCTATTAGTGTAACACGTTCACCCATGATCTTGGCGGCAACAGTGTAGGAGGCACCACTGAGGGCGATCCTTGGAATAGGGTGAGTTATTCCGAGACAGTGCCCGGCCACCCCAATCACCACTGTAGTGAGGACAGCCGCAGTGGCGGCAGGAAGAACCTCATTGCCTCCTGTCATCTTCACCATGGCCACATTCGCCGCCACGTTACTGGCGATATGGACTGCCAGAGGTTTTGCTTTGGTCAGTAACTTCTGTGTCTTGGTTCGCAGCAGGTTCTCCACCTTCTGAAGACTCGCCTGGCTCTCGGGCAGTTGCTTCACGATCTGTACCATTGACGTCATTGTTTAAGCACTGAGTATACAATGCGGTTAAACATCTGCGTCCCCTGTCGAGAGAGCTAATAAGATCCTCCCAGTCTGCATCTGCCAGGTGGCCAGGTTGGTACTCAGGAATATTCATCTTTCTATTGTGACATCTTAAACATGTCCAGGCTCACGCTATGCGAGAAGTACTATGATGTCTTCCAGAGGGAGTTGAAGGACTACAAGAAGAAGACACCAGATGAGCTCCCTCAGCTCTCAGGTGCTGAGCTGACAGAGGAGCTGACAGCTGTGTAGCTCTATCTAGGATTTGGCAAGGACAGATCTGCTTCCTCGAATACCTTATCATGGGCGGGAGAATCGTCGAGCAGCTCCTGCGAGCTAAAGGTTTCTACAAGGATCGGGAGTATCTGTCAGATGTGTTCCAGCAGTTGCAGACCGTCATGGCCTCACCGGACTCAGAGATGAACAAGGCTTTGCGATACTACAAGCTGGAAAAAGGATGCACTGCTGATTTGCTAGCGGCGGAGTAGGCTGATCCCGAGCGCCACGATAGCTAGGCCTGACAACACTCGTAGAGCTACCACAGGAAGTGGTGTCGTGTCGACTGGCTGCAGTGCCGGGGAGCCTGGAGCTGCCGTGTCGACTGGCTGCAGTGTCAGGGTCGGAATGACTGTATGGTCCGTACTACGCGTAGGTGCATTGATGTCAGTGTTGAAGCCGAAGAGGACACCGGGGGGACTCCCCTCGACCATCATGTTGTTATAGCCCCTGATTTGGAGGTCCTCGATGTTCACGATCATGTTGCTCGGAGTCAACCATGGGTGTGGTGAAATAGCAAAGTCAAGTTTGCGATGGGCCTTCTGCAACCCCTGCTGGAACTTAGCAATAAGACTACTGGAGTCTGCCACGATGGTCATATCCTCAACGAGACTGATGAACATGACCTGGATCTCTGCTCCGCTGACACCATTTATGGAATGCCGCAGCTGGGTCTGTGCTGTAAGGAGGCAGTAGCACAGTGCTTCCAGGGACTGGTTGATCCGAACGATCCCCGCTGGTTGAGGCTTGAGGTGGTGTGTGGGACAAAGTACTCCAACACATCTGGATAGTCCTGCCGCAAGCCAGTGATGTGCATAATTTGCACCAGTGCCCCAGGGTCGGAGTCTGGATCGAACGAGAATGTCGCTGTCTTCCGACGGCCTACCCATCGGGGTGTTCGATAGAGGAATCCTGAGTAGTCACGTCTCGGGTCACCGTACATAACCCCTAGACTGCTGTTGTCACCACCATGCCACTGCTAGTCTGGGTGAGCGCTGAACTCTCCCTGTAGTCTGCTGGCCGCTGAGATGCTATGACTGTTGAGCTGTGGGTCGAAGGCATTTGTATCAGGGAGGCGTGCACCCAGCTCATGGAGGATTCGTCGCACCGTGAAGCACATGTGGAATCTGAGACAGCTGGCGATGAGCACAGCTTCATGGGTACCAGCATAGGAGTGAAGCAGGGTGGACCTTACTCCACATCCTGCCATGGCACACCACACGGCAAAGTTCAGCTGCTGATTCCAGTATGAGAGGCTTGGAGCAGCCATTCAAGTATGAGCTTGCTTCGCATCCTTGATGGTGATGGGGTGGTTGGTCAGTGGTCGTGGGTTGATGGAGAAGCTGGTTCGGGACCGTCCATCCACTGTGATGGAGAATGGTGTTAGCTCTGGTATATCAACCAGTAGACCTCTCAGGCCAGTCAAGGGTGTACCCAGGAGGGGTGGTTGGCTCCAGATGACTGTCGTGAAGTTCAATGGGAAGGCCATCTATACTGGTGTTCTTAAAGCTACAGTACATGCAGCACACTATTTGTCGTCGTCTTGACTCCAGAGACCAGCGAGGCGACCTCGCCGTAACATCTCGTTTTTTAACTCCTCCATATCAACCCGCCCGCTGGAGCCTTTGAGGTATTGCTGTCGCACTTTAGGTTTCTCCGTGCGATACAGGACTTGGACCTTCAATATATGGTGGTACTCTTCATCGGTGACCTGGCCATCCTCGAGAGCTTTGCTGACAGACTCGTCGATAGTCCATAGCATATTCTGTGCCAGTGCCACGTACTTAGCCTGCTTCTCCAGCTTCCTTGTGATCTGCCGCTGCCCCACCCCCAAGCCCGTGACAGTGGCGCCTAGTGTCACGCCACCCAGCTGAATGGTGACGATGGCCCCCACCCATGTAGCGAGAGTGGCCACAGCTGCCACCTCAGCATTGGCTCCAATCACACCCGCAGCAGTGGTTGTACGCGCGAGGACGTTGTAGGCTGTCTTATATCGTCTGCGCATTCTGCTGTACTTTTCTGCCTCATGGACGAGATTCGGTGTGATGGTATCTATCTGCTGGAGTCGCCAGCCGTGGATGGTACCGCCCTCGTCAGCCGTCAGGGAGGGGCATAGTTCTGGTTGCTTTTGCCACTCTGATTTTGCCATAGTATATCTGGAGGCTTAAACGGCATTACCGGCAGAATCTGCTCATGAGTTACAGAAGGGTGCATTTTGGAGAGCCTGACTAACCGTGCCAGTCTGTCGGTGTCGAGACAGATGTCTTTAGACAGAGGTCATCCAGCACTATGTCGGGTGCCAATAGCTTTCTGAGACGTGACATCTGGAACTTCACCCTATGACCAAGATAGTAGGTCCGCCGCTGGAGGGCTTTCTTGGTCTTACACTTCTGCACCATATCCTCTTCCCACTGTATGGCATCTGGCTCATCCCTATCCGCGGAACCGGCTAGGATTGATAGCTTTCCATAGGATGCTGTTGGCACCTGGGAGATACTCCATCACATCCCGCCAACTTCTACCAGTGAGCTACTGTGTCCACTGGCCGGAGGTTGATGTAGCAGAAGAGGACCCATTTTCCATGGTACTGTACCACCGTCTCCCCTCTAGAGAGGGTGAGATTACATTCTCACCACCGGAGAGCAGCAGTCGGACAATCGGCATGGTTATATGTCCTGTTTAAACCCCTCCTATAGCGTGCTATGGAACCCATATTTGCTCACTCGACTGGTCTTGCTGACCTGGCAGATGTGTATGCAGTTGATACTGCCAAGGTAGAAAAGAGCCATAGCAAGTCATTCGCCCTACAGTATGAAGCAACGCAAAGGCATTCTCCATCCACCCCATTGGTGGTGATGGGGTGGAGCTGCTCACATGCCTCACGGATGTGTTGAAGGAGCGCCTGGGTCACAACATAGATGGCCACAAGATCGTGTCTCGGTACGATTTCCCGAAGAGGAAGTACATCCTCGAGCCGTTGATTGAGCTCTCGGATACAGAGGGGGCAGACATCAGCACCCTAAATAACGACCTCAGCTTCATCTGGTCAAACCATATTCGAGCGGTGCCCCGCCGATGGCCCATGATGACCTGCTATTGACCCTGCAAAAAACCTGCAGTTCATATTTGAGAAGAATGAAGTGTGCTACCGCGCTGGACCTGGGGGTGACTGGCAAACATGGTTGCCCCTATATAGGCCTCCGGCAGTCATTGACATTGAGGTTACTCCCCTCTCCACTGTTGTGAAAAAGGATGGGACAGTTTGAAAGCTCTACAATCTGGGATCATCCTTCCTCGCCTACATAGGTGAAGGTGTCTCCCTGACGAGGGTGGGTCACAGGATCGACCCATTGCGGAGAAACATTTACGACCGCTTTCACCCACGTAAAGAGATCAGGTCTGTCTGCCACTTCTATGGGGTGGAGAGGGTAAGACGTGGTTGTCTGCTGGAGACCCTGCTCAGCACCAGATTCTCTGCGTAACATGTGAACATGCCAGAGTATGCCGTGGTTCAAATGCTAATCACTTTAGCATCCTCCCAGGTGAGCGTTGTCAAGGTAGATGGAAGCCACTATGGGTGGTCCAATCATGCCGATGCGACTTTGGCAGAGACTACGTGTTTGTCTGAGCCTACACAGAATAGAGAGAGAGAGAGTGGTCGGCCCTTCTGCTGTGGTTGATGGCAATCAGTGGTGTATATCACTGTGGAGGCTTGTCTCTAAATGGGCGTTCAGCCCCTGGTAGTAGTAGTGTCGGGAGGATACTACCTCCCTGGCAGCCGTGCGGCGATCCGTCTGGCCCCGTCTCAACAACCTATGCCCTAGGGTTTGAAAGGGCGGTGGGGGCCCCGGATCACCGAACGGCGGCCAGTTGAGGGAGGTGGTATCATTTTAATTTCGACACAACTACTAGTGGTAAATTTTCAAAAATAGCTTTCCTTTGGCCTGCAAATAGACATTCTCGACTGAAGACGATGGCGCAGTCTGTGTCACTATCAACGGCTTACGCTGACTTAAGATGGGTTAAGGAAGGCCGTAAAAATTACTCCAAAGATATTACAATGTGAAGCCAAACTATTACAAATCTTTGCAACTATCCTCTACAAAAGAAACACAAGTTATCAACTAACCTCTGTAACTTTATTAGAAGCATCACTAACTACTCCCCAGGACACCGCACGTCCAAGAAAAACTGCAAAACCAGCATAATACAATGGCGAACCACCACAACGACGTCAGAGATTTCACCATAATAGCAGCAGCAACAACTGCAGTGATGATAGTGGTCTTCTTCTTCTTCTTTTCGATCGCTGGTATCACACTTGGAGAGCCGTTCTCAAGATGAAATCTGTGGTTTTCTGCAGTTCTTCCACAGGCCCATACAGCTTTTCAAGAAAAGGGGTTGGCAAAGGCCAGATCTCTTCTCTCAGAAGCTGATACGTACTGCAACATTGAAGTATGTGCTCTGTGGTATGTTCTGCTTCTCCACAAGGACAAGCTGGCGATGTCGTAACGTGGAACCCCCTGTACATGTGTTGGCTTAGTCTGTTATGTCCAGTTCTGAGACGAAAAATGGTCACTTGCTCTGGCCTCGAGAGATGATGGTAGGCATCTTCTGATTGAGGTGTTCTATAGAGTGACTTAATGATAGTCTTCATCTCTGTATGCGTAACCATGTTTTCTGTCTGATTCTCTTCTGCACCCACCTTTGCCATCTTGTCTGCTTCCTCATTTCCTTGGACTACACAATGTGAAGGGATCCACTGCAATGCTATCCGAAAGCATTTGATGTTTGTAGTGCTTCTTCAAGTTGTGGCAGCTTACCTTTGGTGATAGCCTCAAGGACTGAGCGAGCATCAGATAGAAAGACAATCTGTGCAATAGGGTCTGCTGTTCTGCTGATGGTATTAGCTGCATGGACCAGTGCTTCGACTTCAGCTCTGTAGTTTGTGCAGTGTTTGCCAGTCTGTATTGCAGCTGACTCATGTTGTCCGTTTGGATACTGTATGTGCAGTCCGGCACCTCCGCTCCTAATTGCATCTTTGGCTGATCCATCTGTGTAGATCCTTATCCATGTCTCCTGAGGGTACATTTCTTCCAGCATGGCTAGGGTCAGGGCCTTCTTGCTTACATCACTGTGTTCATCTTTGGTTGTGAGATGAGGTACTGTGGTGCGAATAGCTATGCTCTCTAGTTTGTTTTCGCAGGGTGGAGGATCAAGGGTGTGGTTTGGGTCTTCTATTTGTGCTGGCAACATTTCTTGGTGTTTCCTTTGAAGTGCTTTTGTCTCTTTCACAAAACTTGATCTTTTAAGTCTTCCTGATGACAGCTGTGCTTGCCTGATCTTCATCGGGTGGTTGTTGAACGATTTGAACTTTGCAGCTTGGATCAGTGCTTTGCATTCCCTTCCTTTACTAAGTGGGGGGATGCCTGCTGTCTGTTCCATTTTTTCTATTGGTGTTGATCTCATTCCACCAGTGATGATGCGCAGTGCCTGGTTTTGTACTCTGTCGAGGTTCTGTTGATGAGATTTAGCTGCTGTCATCCATGAGCTGGATCCCTATTCAAGGTGTGGTCGTACGACACCTAGGTAGATGGTCTTGAGGATCCTTTCATTGTCACCCCACTTTGTTCCTGCCAGCTTCCTCATGATGTTTAGCTTTCTTCTGGCCTTTGCCTCTGCGTTCTGGATGTGCTGCTTCCAAGTTAATCTTCTGTCATAGGTGACTCCCAGGTATGTCTGCTGGTCCTCGTACTCGAGTGGAGTACCGCCCAGTGTCAGATTGCCAACCTTGGTTTTGGTGGACAGTGAGAATGGCATGGCTGATGATTTTTCGTTGTTGATGGTAATACACCAGCGATTGGCCCAAGCTGTAATTCTGTCCAAGGCGAGGTGCATTCTGTACGTGGCAGTCGTTGTGTACTCCTCGGTGCACCAGAGTACGAGGTCATCTGCATAGAGGGCTGCTTGGATCCCATTGGGCAGCTCTGCTACAATATCATTAATGACGAGTATGAACAGAGTTGGTGATAATACTCCGCCTTGTGGTACCCCTTGTCTCAGCAATACATTCTGTCCAGATTGTCCATACACCAGCACCCTAGCTCTGCGATTGTGTAGGTATGACTTGGTCCATCGGAACATGTTGCCACCGATGCCTGTGTGCCGGAGCTTCACGAGGAGGCCATCCTTCCACACCTTGTCAAATGCCTTCTGCAGATCAATAAAGGCAGCTAGCATCACCCTCTTGGCTTGAAAAGTGTCCTCTATGACCTGTGCAAGATGTGTTGTTTAATCTTCTGTGCTCCTGTATCTTCTGAAGCCAGCCTGCTCTGAAACTATAGTGTTCTCCGACTCCAGGTACCACTGCAACCGCTGGTTGACGATGCGCTCCATGGTCTTGCATATGCAGCTTGTAAGACTGATAGGACGGTAGCTCAGCACTTTCGTCTTGTTCTTCCCTTTTTTCAGAATAAGAGTCATTCTGGCTTCCTTCCAGCACTTAGGAACCTCTCCATTGGTCCAACTGAGATTAAAGATATCTAGCAACTTGCGGAGAGATGCATTACCAAGGTGTTGGATCATTTCATTCGTAATGCCATCTGGCCCGGGAGATTTCTTCTTCTTCAATTGTCCATCCACCAGCACCCTAGCTCTGCGATTGTGTAGGTATGACTTGGTCCATCGGAACATGTTGCCAGCGACTTCTTCAGTTCAATGATAGTGGTGACAGCGATGACATTTATGACGAGAAGGATGACTACATCTACAAAATAACAGTGCAGAGTGTAGTGACATAGGGCCTATACTTTGCAGTCTAGCGCGGATGTATAACCGCCCTCGCCTTCTCTTGCATCATCGTTGCGGTGATAGCCAGCAACGTCGTCATCAATGCCATCATCGTGGAAGCGCCTATCACGTTTGTCTTCGTGAAATCAAGTAGGCTTTACGTGGCATATAATGAAACCTGTCTATGGTCAGACAAAAGGGGGTGATAAAATCAGACAGGATAGCCAAATCGCAGAACTTGTCTCGACCCGTTTAGCCAGGAAGTTCGAGAATACCATTCCAATATAATCACTGTTGATTATTTGGAGACTGATCTGAGTGGGAGATGATGATGATGATGATGATGATGATGATGATGATGATGATGATGATGATGATGATGATGATGTGTCTCTGGATTTATTTCAGAACATTCAAATAAATAGTGGAATTCGTCGCTTAGTACATTTAGGTCAGATAAATTGCAAAAACGTACATGTCTGGGAACGATACGATGTCTTACGGGGGTGTCCTTTTGTGGGCCTGGAGAGGACTGTGTTTGATGATTTACCGCTGGAATGACTGGCCCGATAACCGAGCCAGTCATTCCAGTGGCGGGTATTCTGAGTGGGGGTTTGGGTGGGGTGGGGTGGGTGGGTGGGGTGTGTGGGGTGGGGTGGGGGCAGTCTTCTCTTGAAGAACAGGCGCATTCAATAGGCAGATGTTTTTGATTCTCTTGACCTGACTTAGCCACAAAACGGTTAAATATATGTATATGTGTGAATGTATGTGTATGTATGTGTGAATGTATGTATGATGATGATGATGATGATGATGATGATGATGATTACTGTATTCTGTGGCTGTAGTAGTAGAAACATCCTACAGCTGCAATCGGTCCTTCTTCGCTTTTGCTCACCGTGTCTTGTCCTCAGCCGAAATCCTCAGCTTCCTTAGCTATGTATTTATGTGTTTATATATGTATATCAATATTTATTAATCATAAATTATCTCTGATACTTGGATAATTACTCTCATGTGCATACTATATTATATAACACTCGTGTAAATAAGTGTATAATATACACCGTCCACAGATTACCGTGAGATATAGAAATATTCCCATATACATTATAAAGAGGTGTGGGTGTAAATAAATTCATTCATTCATTCATTCATTCATTCATTCATTCATTCATTCATTCATTCATTCATTCATTCATTCATTCATTCATTCATTCATTCATTCATTCAAAACAATGCATCGACTGATACCACACATTACGCCGCTAAAACATCCTTAGAGTAAACCAACTTCCTCCCCCCACCCCCACCCCACACACCCACACACACCAACACACCCCACACTCCACACCCACACACACCACCCAGCACCCCCCTCCCCTTCTCTCTCCATCGTTTACACATATGGCATGCATAGCGTGTATATATGTATATGCGTGTAGACGTTTGTCTATTTGTCTCCTTGTTGAAATTTGAATTAATTTAAATCCTTATCTATCCCCAGAAAGATTAGTATAGTTACTTGATGTTTTTTGTGTACTTCAAAGACGTGATCGAATAATCTGAAGCTGGTATTAGAAATTCGGCTGTGATGTTAATGGAGTTCTGGTGTCACACAATATTTATTCAACATGGATTATAGCGTAGTTGTGACGGAGGGCCTAGGGGAAGAAAACAAACAGTACACGGTAGGATAAAAAGCAAAAATTCGATTTTTTATTATTAACCATTTAATGATCAAGCTGAACAAAACGTGTGGCAACAGAAAGTAATTTTCTTTAATTTCTGTGACAAATTTACACACATTGTTTCTCGCTAAATGGGCATTTACCGAGTGAGAATTGCAGTTTTCTTTGAGATATCTAGAGCCTTAAATGGTTAATAGATATAGGTAGCAGTTTGGGCGCTTTGAGGCGCTGTTGGCACAAGAGGGATTCATTTGCTACGATCATAGAGCCACCTCAAGCGTGATATTCAATTAGATTTAGAACCTACTACCAATAATTTAAATAGCCGGATAAACATGCAAAGGTCTGTAATTTTTTCATGTTCGGTGGTTCCCGTAATCTTACTTTTGATACAACCACTATGTATTGGAGTGAATGCGCGTAAATGGCGCTTTAGACAACCACTACTACTGCCGCGTCGACCTCAAACGCTATTTCAGCCATACACGTGTCGGCCGAATCTACCTGTAAGTATATTATTAAAATATGCAATTAATACTATAGGGCATAAATTTAATTCTCGTTTGAATGTTGTTGAATGTTGTCTATACGTACACCGATGTGACTTACCAAGGTCATATCACATCTTAGTACAATCCAATAGCCATAGAAAATATCTCTTGTTTTCGAAAAATAGGCCTATGTGCTCTTAGCCCTTTCATGACGAAACCGGCCAAAACCGGTCTCTGCACTGGTATTGTGAAATGTCCATTTATAGGCCAACAGAAGACTATTTTTGAAAATTTACCACTGGAATGACTGGCTCAAAATTTGGTCAGTAAAGGGTTAAAGGATGTGGCCTTTATCACACAAATGTTCTTATAATAAATAGCGTAATATGTATTAATGAAGGGATCCTATCTGCTTTTTAAACGTATGTCATCATAATCAATTACGTCACTATTTAGCTGACGTCACTATCAAAATGACGTAGGTCCGTCAAGAAAATCGAAAGGTCCGCAACTAACGCTTACGAATTGTATGTCTTTGATGAATTTACAATTTAACAAACGTTCTGTTGAATATTTTGAAACGAATTTGACTGAGATGTTACGAACATTTGCTGCCATATCACACCTTTCAGCCACAGAAATCAGTCACGCATCATCATCATCGTCATCGTCATCGTCATCGTCATCGTCATCGTCATCGTCATCGTCACCATCATCACCACCACCATCACCACCACAATCACAACGTCACCCAGTACTAGTGTTCCCACCACGACCACCACCACCACCACCATCATCATCATCCTCATCATCATCATCATCATCATCAATCATCGGCGGCGTCGTCATCTAAATCCTTATACATACACGTTAAGCATCCAGGTTTCACATGTTGAGCAGGCATAGGGAGCAACAGACCACAGTCAAATTAGTCTCAATATATTCAACAGCTTACCTCTATAATTACTTTGAAATCTAGATTGCTGTATTTCAGTTTTATGATTTAAAATCGATTTCAACACGTGTATGAAAGGTGGGCGGAGCTAATCTAGAAATGGCTCTCTGTCCCATTACCTATTATAGTATATCCACCTGGAGTAGCGTCGTGTAGCAGATTGCTAAATTGTTCATCAATGTAACACTAATTCGGACTATGTTATTCACTGGATCCGGGGGGGGGGGGGCTGGGTGGGGGGGGGGGGGTGGCTATGCCACGCCCATTTCTAGGTAAGCGCCGCGATTTTTGTGAGACTAGTTTGACTGAGGGTTGTCGCTGTATGTGGCGGCAACAGCTCATAGTCAGATTTAATTTCAAAATATTTAACAGAATGTACGCACGTACAGATTTGGCGGAGCGTAGCTAGAAATGGACGGAAGATAGATTGAGGATGCTCCGGAGAGGCCATGTCAGTGAAATACTCATAAACTTGTAATTCGGCTAATAGAATGCTGGGTTGGCGAAATAATGGAGGATCATGTTTTAGCTATAACCCGCCCATCCCTAGCTAAGCTCCACATTTACTTCTCCCGTGTTCGGATCGATCGATCCCTGAAATCCCTGACTATGAATTTCCAGAAAGCTATACAGGCAAGCTGTTGAATATGGCAGCAACAGTGCTCAGTCAAATTAGTTTCAAAAATATTCAACAGCATGTTTATTAAATACTAAAGCCATATCATTCGCACAACGACGCTTACTCCGTCACCAATTATGCGTTCTTGACGAACTCATCTACGTTATTCATGACGACATTGATTATGACGTCATCATACACATAGTTGATTATGACGTCACATTACGTCAGATGATGGATGGATAAACTGGGAAGGTCCATTGGCTATTTATTAAAATCATATTGTGATATAGGGCTAATTTTTTAATCGCATTACCAAGACTAATGTAAGCAATACATATATACGTGTTTTACTTTAACCGAATGGCTTGAAACTTGGCAGATCTCTAACACTGTTGGGGCTTTAGGGCCTCATCAAAACGCAAGTCGCTGACTTGAACGGGTGTTGAGATATTCAGTCATAGCAGAACATCGTTTGCCATGGTCATATATCACGTTTCTTTTGTAAGGAAAGATGCAAAATTTGGCACAGAGATAGTCAGTTTGAAATTAAGGTGATTTCTGAAATTAAATCATTGATTGACATTAGATTTGTAGCAAGACAGAGGGTAGTATACGTTTTCTATATCGCAATTTCCTTCCCCATAAACAGCTATTTACAGAATTAGAATCAGCCCAATTATTCTCGAAATATTCCTATGTTAGTGGGAGATCTATTTTTCAAAATCCACAAAATTAGGTCTGAGCCTATCTAAAATCTGTGATATTCGTACTTTGATGTTTTCCTCATAATTCACCTTTCCAGAGTATCTATCTATCGTCTAAGGTTCTATGACGTCATACTCAGCTAAGCGGCGTGTAGGATTACGTCATAAGCATTACGTCATAAATTATGCTATTTGGCCTGTTTTTAACACACACACACACACACGCACGCACGCACGCACGCACGCACGCACGCACGCAC
Source organism: Chaetoderma sp. LZ-2023a (assembly GCA_034401795.1). Taxonomy (NCBI): domain Eukaryota; kingdom Metazoa; phylum Mollusca; class Caudofoveata; order Chaetodermatida; family Chaetodermatidae; genus Chaetoderma; species Chaetoderma sp. LZ-2023a. Next base: position 52,238,027 of record CM067375.1, read on the forward strand.
GCACGCACGCACGCACGCACGCACGCACGCACGCACGCACGCACGCACGCACGCACGCACGCACGCACGCACGCACCCAACACACACACACTCACGCACGGACGCACGCACGCACGCACGCACGGACGCACGCACGCACGCACGCACGCACGCACGCACGCACGCACGCACGCACACCCGAATGCAGTAAACTCTTCCAATTACGGGTCGGGGTAATGGATGAATCCAGTTTATCGATCAAGCATACGAAGTCAATCATCTACGTCAGATGTAGGCCGACGTCAGAATCAATTACGTCATGATTGACTTGATTAATTCCGTAATAAACATTTCATAGTCCATCGAGTTGTACGAATTGTATGCCTTTTCTATTTAATAAAGATTCTGTTTAAAATATTCAACAGCTTACCTGTATAGTTTTATGGAACTGGAGGTTTATGGAGTGCAGTGAAAGATCGATCTCAACACGGGCAAAGCGCTGGCGGGGCTTAAATAGAGATTGGCGGGTCATAGCTAAAACTGGATTCCTCCATTAATTAGCATGTACTGGTTCGTCTCCACTCCAACAAAACTTTGTTTATTACTAATTAAGGAGCGCGCACATTGCCCTTACGCTCGTCGCCTCAGAATTTAAATCGCTTATTCTCCCTTTATTCTTCCATATATTCTATTTTTAAACTAGCACACTTATTTAGTGTTATGTTAGGTGTCGATCTATGCTTTATGAACGTTCATTTATACAGTAGTTATTAAAATATCGACCATGCTACTGGATTTCGAATTCTATTCGTATGCGTTACCTTGAGTGTAGGCCCTGTCTATCTTTTCTAGGAGGACCACAAGCGGATACTTTAAAAGTTCTACTAATGTACTGAGCTTAGATTTCTGTCATTTCCTCGTGTCGTTTTCCTCTTCGTCGGATATTCCGCCGTTAGTAGAAGTATCATGATCAAGTTATTAAATTATGTTATAATATAGCAATCTATGATGACGTAAACTTAGCTGGTTGTGCTAGGTGATATTATTCATTAATACATACAATTCTCATTTTTGCCTGAATGCAATGTATTTACATATACCAAGACACACATTTTTTCAAATAAATGTAGACAATTTGGAGCGTGCTGTGTGTGCCTGATTTAAATTTATTTTTCAGTTATAACATTTTAAGTAATTATATAAATTTTATATCTGTCGCTTACAGGTTTTTAGCCGGTGTGAGAGGTACAAAGACAATCACAATCACTGTCGCTATCTCAGTCTTGCACTCTACATGTTATAATGTTCATGGGCTTTATTCGATTAAGCAGCGATAGACCCCTTTCAATGAACTAATGCAACACGTCTACGACCACACAGAATAACACACTCAACCTTTAGATAGCATAATAAACAAATCAAATTTGAACCATAACAGTGTTTATTGTGCATATAACTACCCTGATACAGTCCTTTCACTTAGAGGTAATGTACTGAGATTGGTATACAGCCAAATATGGTCGAGTGGATACATATAATGGACACTTATCGACTGACGACCGGGCAATGTGGGCCATGCCATCGACGCTGGCTACAAAATACAGGAGGGTGTGAATAAGCTACAACAGCGGACAGGCGATTGAGGGCTAGAAGTCAATGAGGTCAAAGACCTTATCGAGCATCTTCTCACTCATGCTTGGAGAGAGTAACCTACCAGAAATCGGCACACTCACCTTTTTGGCATCAATCTAGATTACCTCCTGACATGAAAGCTCTGTATTGAGTTGATAGAGGTGAGGGCCATCCGAAAGCTTGGTGTTATGAGGAAGCTTTTGGGAACCACGTGGCGATCAAACTCCAAGATCCTGAGAACTGTGTATACATGTGCAGTGCAATCCGTGTTGGAATATGCCTCAAGAACTTGGAACAATGTGTCACAGATGAACAAATCAAATCTAGACAAGGTGCAAAACGTTGAATTCAGAAGCATACTTGGTGCAATGAAAGTTACCCCCATATCCATGAAATGGAAAATACCAACCACTGAAAACCTGAAGGGAGAAAGAAAGTTTTGATACAGGATGAAAATTTCAAGCGACTCACGGATCACACTCCCCAAATGAAGTTGCAGGCTCTAACAAAGAGCTCACTGAAGCAACAGAGCAAGACTAGCTGGAGAAGTGCCAGGAGAATGTAGGTGTTGTTCAAATAATCCAGAATGCGGTGAGATTATGACACACCAGGTGTGGTCTCCAGAGCTACTCAGTGTCGAAATAAGGACCAGCGCTCCTGCACTCGCTGGGAAACAAGAACAGACTGATGCCACACACAAAGCCCTGGCACAGCAATAGAATTCTACCTGAGCCATAGGAGACAATGGTGTCTTCAGCCAACACACACATGAATACCTTCTGAAACCATCCGTGTACACAGTGGGTCCCTCTGTTCCAACCTCAAAGTGGAAATAATTGCCCTCCATGCAGTAGCCGACCACCTGAGGGGGTTCCTGGATGCCCTCTCATATTGAATGTCAAGGTGACTGATCAGCAGTATAGGCGGAAGGGTAGTGAATATAAAATATACTGTATATAGTCTATTACCAATATGTATCTCATCACTTTCAATTGGTAAATGTCAACTTTCAGGGGTTAGGTTTGGCAAAAGGTGATCTCTCATGGCATTGACATTTGTGAAATTCATGCAGCAATGATCAGAATTGGCAACATATCATCCTTCAGTGTTCAGAAGTGGCAACAAATATAGTTTCTGGGTAGAAATATAATTTTTCAGCACAAGGAATTTGTAAATTATTGCCTTTCAGTGCTTAGAATTGACAACAAATCAGCTTTCCTTTGATAAAAGGTTATTTCTCATGGCACGACATTTGTGAAATCCCATGCATCAATAATTAGAATTGGCAACATATCATCCTTCAGTGTTCAGAGGTAGTAACAAATTAAGTTTCTGGGTAGAAATATCATTTTTCAGCACATGGAATGTGTAAATTATTGTCATTCAGTGCTTAAAAATGAGAACAGATCAGCTTTCCTCACTCACAATTGGTAAATGTCATCTGTCAGGCATTAGGTTTGACAACAGGGCCTCTCTCATGGCATGACTGATCAGCCGTAGAGGCGGAAGGGTAGTGAACATAAAATATACTGTATATACTCTTTAGTCTATTACCAATTTGCATCTCATCACTTTCAATTGGTAAATGTCAACTTTCAGGGGTTAGGTTTGGCAAAAGGTTATCTCTCATGGCGGCATTGACATTTGTGAAATTCCATGCATCAATGATCAGAACTGGCAACATATCATCCATCAGTGTTCAGAAGTGGTAACAAATCCTGTTTCTGGATAGAAATGTCATTTTTCAGCACTAAAGATTGGTAAATTATTGTCTTTCAGTGCTTAGAACTGACAACAGATCAACCTTCCTCACTCACAATTGGCAAATGTCAACTTTCAGAGGTTAGGATTGGCTGGACTACACCTACGTTCGTGGTAGAAACAGCTGATTGCACTGTACCTATATAGACCGTTCTCGGGATCTTGGAGTTTGATCGCCATGTGGTTTCCTCATGATACCAAACCTTCTGATGGGCCTCGCCTCCATCTCCTCAATATAGGGTTTCCATATCGGGTGGTAGTCTAGATTGATGCTAAAATGGTGGGTGTGTTGTTCTGTGGCAAGGTACTCTCTCCAAGCATGAGAGAGAACTGAGAAGATGCTGGATATAGTATTTGACTCCATTGAGTTCTAGCCCCCATTCTTATGTCAGTTGTAGTTGCTTATTCACTCCCTCCTGTATGCTATAGCCTACTTCGCTGGCATGCCCTGCAGCACTCCGGATTGCCAGGTCACCAGTCAACAGGTGTCCATTATATGGATTTATCCACTCGACCATGTTTGGCTGCATACCACTCCAAGTACATTAGACACTGTCGTGGTTTAAATTTGATTTGATTGTTATGCCATCTAACATTTGATTGTGTTGTTTTGTGTGGCCGTAGACGCAGCCATAGTTCATGAGAATGAGGCCTTCGCCGCTTAATCAAATAAAACCCATGAACATTATAATATGTAGAGTGCAGCGCTGAGACAGCGGAGTGATTTTGTTTGTTTGTGTAGCTTTCACACCAGCTAAAAATCGGGTAAGCTAGAGATTTAAAATTTATATAATTGCTTAAGATGTCATAATTTTAAAATAATTTTAATACAGGCACACACATGTACGCTCCAATTGGTGTGGGTTATCACCAACCACGGTGACCAAGCTAAGTTTACGCCATCATAGATGGCTATATTATACCATAATTTAATAACTTGATCCTGATACTCCTACTAACGGCGGAATATCAGAATAAAAGGAAGACGATACGGGGAAATGACAGGAATCTTAGTTCAGTACATCAGTAGAACTTTCAATGTATCCGCTTGTGGTTCGCCTAAGTAGAGACAAGATAGACGGGGTCTACACTACAACTAACACGTAAGAATAAAATTCCAAATCTGGTAGCACGGCAGATATTTCAGTAACTGCTATACAAATAAACGTTCAACAGCATAGATTTACACCTAACATAACATTAAAGCGTGCCAGTTTTAAAATAGGATATAGGGGAGCATAAAGGAAGAGTTAGGCATTTAAATTCTGAGCTGACGACCGTAAGGGCAATATGCGCGCTCATTAAATCAGTAATGAACGCGACGCAAAAGAGCGCGGGTTATAACAAATAAAATTATATATTTCCCTCCGTCCGAATTGCAATTTTGCCCGGGTGCACCTATATTTTTTCTTGGATTGACTGGACTATAGAGACTGCTCCATTTTAGAACATCTTCATTTTAACAGCATTTGTTTATTATTGTCGCATTGAATTTGTTGCTACGGTTATGGTAATTGCTATGACTACCACTACGACTACGGCAACAGCAACGACAAAGGCTACACTCCGCCCACCTTTTTGCACGTCCATCCTTCATTCAATGAATTCATGATTTTAGTCCATTGATAGTATAAAATTCTTTGACAATCTGTACACTAAGTGTGTGTCTTTTCTTTCAGAAACAGGAGTATCTGTTTGCCGTTGCCCCTGACCGCGAGCCACACTTATATTAGTAAGTACTGTCTGTCGCACAGACAATGGACCTTTCCAGTTTTAGCTAGGCCCCGCCCATCTCTATCTAAGCTCGACCCATACTTCGCCGTGTTAAGATTGATAGACCCCCGAATGCCCTAACTATCAATTTCCTGAAAACTATACAGGTAAGCTATGGCAGCCATCGCGCCCGGTCAAATTAATTTCAAAATATTCAACAGAATATTTATTAAATAGTAGACATGCAATTCGTACACCAACGCATAGCTCGTCTTCAAATATGCGCTCGTGACGTACTTATCGACGTCATTCAATACATCATTCATTATGATGTCATTTTACAAGTCGCGTAGTTGATTATGACGTCATAGGATCGGTTGATAAAGTGGAAAGATCTATTGCTGCGCACTGAAAACTTGATGTTAGACTTGTTGTTCGTCGCATTAGGGGTCAACATTCTAATGGCAATGCCTGATCGCCAATACATTCCTTAATGGAGGGATCAAATATGTTACTCAAGATAATAATAAAAAAACGTCACATATCAGCCAATGTCACAATCAAAATGCCGTACGTAGTTCCGTCACGAAAATGGAAAGGTCCGTTATGAAAGTGCACGAGGTTTGCCCTTGATAAATTTCAAATTTAATAAACATTCTGTTCAATATTTTGAATCTGATTTGATAGGCAGCAGCAGTCCCCAGTCAAATTACTTTCAAAACATTCAACGTCTTACCTATATAGTCACCTTAAATGTAGATTCTGGGAATTCTGGTTACAATGTTTCAAATCAATTGCAACGCACATAAAAAATCTTATCTAGAAATGAGTGGGTAAAGTTAGAACTGAATCCCTGTATTTCGTGCGATTCCCACTCCCTAATGGATTATTCACTTTCACCATTGATGACAACAGCGCTAACATACTGATAAGACAGCTGTAGAAACAGTTACTAATGAGTGGTGCCGTGTCTGAACCTGTGGCTCTATGACTACAAACGTCTTTCTTTTCTCATCGAGCTTGTCAATTGGAGAAATTCAGTTTTAACTGTGCCCCATCCATCTTTAGCTAAGCTCCACCCACACTTCGCCAGTGTTGGGATTGATCGATCCCTGAACTGTCTGACTAATAATTTCCCTTTACACTGTACAACACGACCCAGTCAAGTTAGTTTCAAAATATTCAACAGTATCTTTTTTAAATAGTAAAGACATATACTTCGTACAACAACGCTTAGTCTGTCATCAATTAACCATTCGTGACGAACTTATGATATATAATGGAATTGAAAGAAAACGTTCACAGTTAAAGCTTGAAAGGTTCATTCACTATCTACCAATCGAGACAAGGCGCTGACAAGCCAAGCCAAATTAAGAAAGAACATGCAAGATGCGTACACAAAATGGCATAAGGAGATGAATTCCAGTATATCTTTGTACGTGATTATTTCAGAGACGACGGAAGAAAACTATTGCCGTATGTATGACCAGACAATTACAAGCTGTATGAACTAGGTTTTATCAAAAAATATAACATTGTTAAAAAAATCTATGTAGCTTATTCTAGGTGATCATAAAGAAATTCCCAACCACAAGAATACCTTAGAGAACATAGCACCAAAATAATAAGATTGACAAATAAAATGACAACAGCAGTGATAGTGACAAAGAAACCGACAACGACGTCGTCGTCGTCTTCATTGATGTTGTTGTTGTTGTTGTTGTTGTTGTTGTTGATTTTGTTGTTGTTGATTTTGTTGTTGTTGTTGTTGATGATGATGATGATGATGATGATGATGATGATGATGATGATGATGTTGTTGTTGTTGTTGTTGTTGTTGTTGTTGTTGACGACGTCATCGTCCTCGCCGTCGTCGTCGTCGTCGTCGTCGTTGTCGTTGTTGTTGTTGTTGTTGCTGTTGATGATCCTGATGATGATAATGATGTTGTTGTTGCTATTATTATTATTATTATTATTATTATTATTATTATTATTATTATTTTACAGCAACAGCGCCGGTACATTGGTGGGTTTTATGATCGATGTGATAGCCGCTGGTGAGTTATAACAATCATCAGATTGCATTAGGATTGTTTTAGGTAAAATCTATTGTCACCGTCAACGCGTTTGCCGTGATAAATCAAATGATCAGATCTACCGCTGAGACCTGGTGGGCGTTGTCCATTTTTGACAGTTTAACTGACTATGCAACTATCTAGCCTAAGATGAATTGAACCATTTGATTATATGATAAATATGTGTGTTATAAATTATATGTATTAACCCTTTTATGACGAAGCCGTCCAAGTCCAGCCTCTGCCTTGGTCTTGAGGAATGTCCATTTGCAGGTCAAGTGAAGAGTATTTTTTTTAATTTACCACTGGAATAACTGGCTCGGTAACCGAGCCAGCCATTCCAGTGGTAACTTTTCAAAGATATTCTTCACTTTGCCTTCAAATGGCTATTCAATAAGCAAATATTTAGATTTGGTGACAAAATTTAGTCATAAAAGGGTTAAATGAGTATGAACATTTTCATATAAAATGGGAACGCCATTGTGATTCTCTGACGTCAGCGGGTGGATTGATGAATTTCCGAATGTAAGGGAAATTAACGAATAGTGTTATGCACAATTCACCTTTCCAGGGTACCCAGCAATCATATGACGTCATAATGAACTGCGTGGTGTGTAGAATGACATCATAATGAGTGACGTCATGAATGACGTCGATAAGTACGTCACGAACGCATATTTGAAGACGGTCTATGCGTTGTTATACAAATTGTTTGCTTTTACTATTTAATAAGTATTCTGTTGAATATTTTGAAACTAATTTGACTGGGCGCTGTTGCTACCATAGGCAGTAATAGCACCCAGTCAAATTAGTTACAAAATATTCTACAGCTTCCATGTATAGTTTTCAGGAAATTGATAGCTAGTGCAATCGGGGATCGATCATTCCCAACACGGCGAGGTGTGGGTGGAGCTTAGCTAGCGATGGGCAGGGCATAGCTAAACATGGAAAGGTCCATTGATATGCACACTCCTTCATCCAGTCAGTGGAAGCATCATACACAATGATAGATTACCATTGCCAGATTAATCCCTGTATATAAATGGCATACCAAGTGGAAGTCACTGAGCAAAATATCACTACTTTAGTGGTACGATCGACGTGTTCTCTATAGTACGAGACAGATTCCGGCTTATTTTCCATCTGACAAAGGAGATAACTTAGTCAATGTGGGGGTGAAGATTTACTAGAGTTGCTTTCTCCTAATTAAATAGTTCTGTGAGGTAACATGGTTGTCTCTGCCAATGTTCTACCAACTGTACAGTGATAGAAGGACAAAATTAAGCTCTTACCATATCGCCATAGACTTTCCCACATATATATTTACATATATTTTTTTATCATACAAACAAGGCTCTCAGCGCGTTTAATACTTCTTGATATGAATCCGCGTGTAATATTCAACGAAAGATTTTCATTTGGTTTGATAACACATAATAATGCCACTTACCCAGGAACACCGCAACTTTTTCCTGGTGACGACGAGGGAGAAAATGTAAACAGTACAGGGTACGTTATCTTGTTTATTTAAATTTTGTAACATATATAATACCTAGTTATGAAATACGTTTGTAAGTTTGAATGATAGACGCAGAAAGTTGGTTTAAAAGTAAGTTTACGTCCGAAATAACGAGGATTTGTTTGTATTTATTTCCTGTGGCACGTTGGTCAGAACTCGTAGCAAGTGATACGGCACAGCCGCGAAATCGCTCAGAACTATCAAACTGTCACTACTTTAGTGGTATGGTCGATGTGTTCTCTATAGTGCTAAACAGATCCCGGCTCATTTTCCCTGTGTCAAGGGAGATAAATTTTGTAACATATATAATACCTAGTTATGAAATACGTTTGTAAGTTTGAATGATAGACGCAGAAAGTTGGTTTAAAAGTAAGTTTACGTCCGAAATAACGATGATTTGTTTGTATTTATTTCCTGTGGCGCGTTGGTCAGAACTCGTAGCAAGTGATACGGCACAGCCGCGAAATCGCTCAGAACTATCAAACTGTCACTACTTTAGTGGTATGGTCGATGTGTTCTCTATAGTGCTAAACAGATCCCGGCTCATTTTCCCTGTGCCAATGGAGATAACTTAGTCAATGGGGGCTGGGGGGGGGGGAAATAAATACAAATCTAAAGTGCTCCATCCATGTACGCGTATGTGCCTATGCGTAGTGCACGTGTAATGCGTACGCGTATAAAAACGAAATCATGGGAAAACAATACGTATACGTCCATGTGTCCGAATGCGTGTTCGTATGCGTGTGCTGTTTTCACGTATACGCGCATAGAAATTGACCTAACTGGAGGTCATGTGACGAGTAGGAATGGGTGGAGCTCTGTATGTTGCAGAGCAAAGGTGTGCATTAAAATGGGTTTCGGTGATCGAGTTTATTGGAAAGATTATCAAAATATCAATTTATATGAGAAATAGAATCTCAAACTTGGTCCCATTTCATATCACTAGACCAAGTCGAAAATTATCACATTGTGCGAGCTTTAGCGAGTGAAATGTGATCATTTTCGACTTGGTTGATAATACTGATATGAAATGGGACCTCGTTTCAGATCCTCTATATATCAGTCTGTGACGGAAATTTGAGTGGCATTGATTATAGATATATGTTGTTATCTTACAGTGTGTCGTATCGCGGGAAAGACGTGTCACTGGAGTGTCATCCCTTGGTCTCTCTGTTCAAGAACGATTAACAATGTCTATGCTCCTGGTGACTGTAAGTTATAAACAGAACCGCGAATCAAAAATAATCTTACAAATTGGCTATCTGTCAGGTTAGAATTAAAGGAACACATTCAACCAAAAATACTTGGGAAATAAAATTGTTAAAATTGCATACGATTAGACGCTTAAATTGTGTACGTCCGTGTAATGAGACGAAATAAAGCTTAATAGGGGGGGGGGGGGGGGTTGGGGGTGGAGGAGAGACGCCCATGCACACCCCACACCCCTCAAGACCCACCATCATCATGATTTATTTTCTTGAAACATGTCCAGATCTTTTAGCTGAAAGTAAAGAAAAATCGAGATTGCTATGGATCCTGAGGGGGAGGGGTGGCCTTGCATGGGAGGGTATCCCCCCCCCCCGACTCCATTCCATATAAATTAATTTAAATTTTATTAAAGTAGGGATACGTGTCTCTAATTCAATTTCACGAGTTAAAAATATATATTAATTTATATGGATTGAAATTATCACATGTTAAGATTTATTCATTTCATTACATTGAGATACGTAAGCTAAGCCTCATAAAGTATACAATTCTAACAATTTTATTTTCAAGCATTCTGGTGTGAATGTGTGGCTTTGCTGTTGCCTATTACATATTTTATACACTCAGACTTATCATGTTAGTCCAAAGATGACGGTTACATGAGACAGTTCAGAACCCAGAACACATATTTTAAAGAACCAGTATCTGGTGGCTCCAAAAAGCATACCTTATAGGAATGGATTTATCCGACCTACCACTCAGGTATATGACGTCATAGTCTATTACGTTACATGTAGTCTGGTGTCACAATAAAAAAGCATGATGAATAACGTATTGGCGTATCTATTGTCGTATCTACCTTCGTCATGAAGATTGAATAGTCCGTCAAGTGTAAGTATTGTATTTCTTTATTCGATTTAATGAATAGTAGAGTTTATTGAATATTTTGAAACTAATTTGTCTCGACCCAGTATAGTTACACTGATATTCTGATTTTGGAAATGCAGGAATTGACGATCCCAACGCGACAAGGGTTCGGCTGAACTTAGCTCTAGATATCCTCTTGCACGGCAGGTTACTTAATGGACCTTCTCAGTTTATCCATCCATCATATGACGTCATAATAAACTACGCGACGTGTACGATGACGCCATAATCAATGACGTCATGAATGAAGTAGATAAGTACGTCACGAATGCATAATTGAAGACGGACTAAGTATTGTATGTCTTTACTATTTTATAAACATTCTGTTTAACATATATAAACTAATTTGACTGCACGCTGTTGCAGAAACAGCACAGTCAAATTAGTTTCGAAAATATTCAACGGCTTACATGCATACATGCACAGCTTACATGCGTAGTTTTCTAGAAACTGATAGTCAGCGAGTTCAGGGATCGAAGTGTGTGCGGAGATACTCTGGAAAGGTGAATTGTGGGTTAAATATTGGAGCCAAATCGATTCAGTAAATTTTACATGCAGACCGGAGTAAGCTTTTGTAACTGACTAACTGGTAACTGACTGACTATCTGCATAATCTCTCAATATTTAATCTACATTGGTTGGCAGATTTGATGGGTGGCCAGGTAGACGCGTGCAGTATGTGGGTGTCCACCAAGGAGCGATCAAACTCAGTGGATTTTACAGATCCGGTATTCCTGGCAACCAATGTACACTTTACTATCAGATCGGAGGATGTGGCAAGCTTCGATCAAAATGATTTCAGTGGCGCTACAGTTGGTAAGGTGTAATAATAATAATAAGAAGAAGAAGAAGAAGAAGAAGAAGAAGAAGAAGAAGAAGAAGAAGAAGAAGAAGAAGAAGTTGGGTGTAATTAAATCAAATTTGGGATGTGGGTTACCCATATGATTCCGCTTTTAGATTTGGCTCCGCCCCCAGGTGGTGGTTGGGGGTGGGTGGGCGGGGGTGGGTGGCCAAAAGGCCAAATCACTTGTAACGCTACTCTTCTGAAATCGCTAGACGGAACTCAACCAAATTTGATATTTGAGTTACTAATATGATTGCGGAGTCCAAAAGGACATTGAGATTAGGATCCGCCTCCATGAGGTGCGGGAGGGTTAAAATGTCAAATTTTAACTTTCGGGAATTGATCGCAACTCCTCTTGACACTGTTGGACGGAATTCAACCAGATTTAGTATGTCAGTTACCCATATCAATCTGGAGTGGATGAGCACATTTATATTTGGGCCCGCCCCAAGGGTGTTTGGGATGGGGGTCAAAAGGTCATGAAATTGATTGTAATGCAACTCTTCTGACACTGTTGGACGGAATTCGACGAAATTTGGTATGTGAGTTACCCATATGATTGCGGAGTGCAAAAGGACATTTACCTTTGGCTCAGTCCCCTGCGGTGGGTTGTGGGGGTGTCAAAAGTTAAAAGCGGTGAACATGGGGATTTGCGATAACGCGTCATCGATCAATAAATCTAGTTGGAAAATTGTTTAGGAAGATTATTTCTATTTAATTGGGGTTTTTTTATTAGCTGCTATTACTATTGCTGTTGGGAAAGGGTCTTATTAAGTTGTAAGAAGTTGTACCCAATCCCTTTGTATAATACCTACAATAAATTATGCTTAAAATATATTTCTCTATCTCTTTCTCTCCCCCCCCACCTCCTTCCCTCCCTCCCTACCTCCCTTCCCTCTCCATCCATCAATGCTCCTATCTCGTTCACTCTCTCCCTCTCTCCATTTCTTCCCAATTCTCTTTCACTTTTCTGTCGCTCTTTCTATCATTGTCTCTTTCCGCTCCTTTGTCCATTTCTCCACCACACCCGCGCCTTTTCAGTCTCCCAATCTCTCTCTCTAGTTTTCTACCTCTTCCCAGTTATTTACCGTAGGCAACTCTTAATGCATTTCAGTCTTGAGGGATGGATGGTTCACAAATGAGTTTTGTCTCAGCTCAAATGGCGTTACTCTAACTGGCACCACATTCGTCATCGTGGGCTCAGAGACTGACGCCATTGCTGCCCTCAAGAATAGAGACGTAAGTTATATAACAAAATAGCGTCATTACGTTTCTTGTCTTGCTACTTATATTGCTATTGCACTTATATTGCTTGGTACGTCAGATTCAAACAAACAAGCGCACCTCTCCTCAGACTTTTACACTTGATTAGAATCAAATTATATAATTTGAACACGGAATTCCCAAAATCACAACCTCAAAGTAATTGTAAAGGCACGCTGTTGAATATTCTGAAACTATTTTGACCGGAAGCTGTTGCTGCCAATAGCAGCAACATCTCCCAGTCCTATTAGTTTCAAAATAACCTATAGAATGTTTATTAAATTGTAAATCCATGAAAAAAACCATACACTGTGTACACTTCATGGCGGACTTTTCGATGTTCACGACAGAGTTATAAATCATAATGTATGTGACGGCAGCTCACTGGTGACGTGATTGACTATGACATCAGACACATGAGTTACATATCGGATCTCTCTATAGAGGGATCCAATATGTCACTCAGAGATATAACGTCATAGCCATATACGTCACGTGTTAGATACATGTCTTCATAATCGAAATGACGTAACTTCGCCATTTTGATTGTGACGTCAAATAACATGTGACTTAATTGATTATTTGACTGAGACATCAGATATATCCCCTGGGCCGTGTGATGTAACGCCCCAAGTCCCCAGCAATTAACCCAACCCTATTTCTCAAATAACCACCACAATCATTTGGACAGAATATATGACTGTTATAGATAGGTTACGAGTTTTGGCATTATCGCAGGCTGACATCTTCTTCCATACATCAAACTTTGACGGCGATGTCGCTCTGAGCAGTCTCGTGGCAAGCAAAGGGTGTGGTCCCACGCATGGTATGATGGTAAAAAGGGGAAGCCATCTTCCGGCATGGTGGAATCCGGCTTTCAACCGACTTGTGGAATCAGGCGGGTATGCCGAGCTATGCGCAGCAGCCCAAACAAGGCATAATGGTGTGTATACAACTACATGTCCGAGGATGTCAGTGCATTCAGTCGTAGGAGCGCATTAACCCTTTCACGGAGGAATTCCCCATATCTCATTTTCAAGACAGCCATAACAGAAAACTGGAATATTTTGAAATTAATTTGACTGAATTCAACAGAATAAGTTTTGTATTGTAGAGAATTCCCATTTTTCCGGGATTTGTTGCTGAAAGTTTTAAAACATTAACGCACATGCACACGCGCATGCCATTCGTGTTTCGCGAGATCTCATTTAATACGAGATCGAGAAAAGGAGTTCAGTGTATAATGATGTATGAAGTTTCCCAAAAATATCCGGATAAAAAATAATTGAATCTTTAACCCTTTAACGACTAAATTTGTTCAAAAATTTAAAATATTTATTTATTGAATGACCATTTGCAGGCCAAGAGAAGACTATTTTAGAAAATTTACCAGACTGGCTCGGTTATGGAGCCAGCCATTCTAGTTGTAAATTTTCAAAAATAGACTTCTCTTGGCCTCCAAATGGACATTCCAGAAGACCACTACAGGGACCGGTTTGGGTCGGCTCCGTCGTGAAAGGGTTAGGCCTAAATTAAATCGGCACTATTCGTACCAGACTGTATTGCCTAACCGAAAACGAGTGCTGAAAACTAGTTAACGGAAAAATAGACACTCTTAAAGGTACACATTCACACCAAAATGCTTGAAAATAAAATTGGTAAACTTGCTTACATTCAGGGGCTTAAATGATTTAATTACGTATAGATAAATATCAATTTTAGTTGTGACTTTGAATTAGAGACTTTTGTCTCGAATTCAATTTCACAGATTAAAAAATTATGTTAATCTATGCGTAATGAAAATCATGTTACTGAGACTTATTTTGTTTAATTACATCTGCACACAATTTAAGCCATTAAACGTATGCGATTTTAGCAATTCTATTTTTAAGCATTTTAGTGTGAATACGCACCTTTGACCGAGAACGAGAGCTGAAGACTAGCTAACGGAAAATAGTCCGTCTTAATTCATATTAAAATTCAAACCGGATGCACCAAGAAAAGGTATGAAATGCGGATAAGAATTTGCGGACGATAGGATGATACCAATAGCAACACGATCCACGGTGGTTCATGAGATATCCTCATTTACACGATGTACCGGTACGCAAATAATTGTGCGCATTTCATAAAGTCTTCAAAACATAGGTCCGTCAGATTCCTTCACGCCGGGCATTGCATTAGAGGAGGCCAGAAACTGTTCTTTGCCCAAAGCTACGCGTCTATATTTTAGATCGCGCATACTCGAATGCACGCGCTCGTGCACATACACAACACATACACAGACATGTACGTATACCGTACACGGACAGACACGCACTACTACTTTTACGATGACGACGACGACGACGACGACGACGACGACGACGACGACGACAGCCACGAAAATGACGGTGACGACGATGATAGTATTGGCCTAATCATAATTATATTTTATTTTATGCATAGAACCACCAAATTTGACAATTCATTCATTTTTTTTACTTTTTTGGTTTGTTTTGAATTTAAGGTCAAGGGGTCAAATAGCTAGGTCATTCGATCATTATGTACATACAGGAAGATGCTTTTTAGCAATAGCGCTAGACTATACGGTAAACTGGCCAAATTTGACAGACCCATTCATAGTGTGTCTCACTAGAAGAGTATTGACTTTCAGTTTTAAAGTTATAAATTTCTAGGTCATTGGGTCAATAAGTGGATACTGAAATAGCAAGTTTGTCCATGCCTCTGGAACAGAATTATTATTATTATTATTATTATTATTATTATTATTATTATTATTATTTTTATTATTATTATTATTATTATTATATTATTATTATTATTATTATTATTATTATTATTATTAGTATTATTATTATTATTATTATTATTATTATTATTATTATTAGGTGATGCACGATGCTTGAATCTTTGAAGCCGTCCTATGTTGACATCAAGATGGTATCGGCCTACATCTAGCATAAGATTTATTACTAAATTTTCTTTAAAGTGATGTAATCTGGTAGTACAATAAATGTAATATTTTGTGCATAAGAAGCATCTATAGAGAGTCAGTGGCTACTGTATTTATAATGGACTTCTATTTGCTTTATATTGTATCCATCGCTATGGCTCTGCAAAGTCCCCTCTTTCCACACGTAAGCACGCATTATACGTTGTTTGATAACGAAAATAAAAACAGGGAACGTGTGTGTATGCACGGTATTTGTCAGCATGCGTGCGTGTGATTGTGTTTATGCGTGGTTGAGCACGTGCGCGTACGTGTATGCCCGCGTGTGTACGTGTATTCGTGAGCACGTGTGGGCGCACGTGTGTGCGTACGTGCGTGAGTGTGTTTGCGCTCATGAGTGGTCGTGTGCGTGTGTGCGTGTGTGTGTGTGTGTGTGGTATTTGCAACAAAAGAACTTAAACGCGACCAGAATGCTGTCAACATTTGTTTCCGCGAAGTGTTAACTGTGAAATCATCAACAATTCATTTGCCGACTGAAAGATCACAGCGAATCCCTGCAGAACACACAAAATCACCGTTGTCGCATACACATAGATTGCAGGCATCGCTGTAGTGCGCACCATGGGGATAACTTACTCCACCTGTCAATATAAATAATAGCGTTTTAACCCTTCCCTCTCTGATGTCAAAATTTTCATTTTTCAAATTAAATTTTAAAATGAACTGGTGTACATTTTTCAACAAATTGGGTGGAAGATGGTGCTGTCGCAGACATAATAAATGCGTAACTTGTTAGCTGGCATCACAATTATTTCAAAATATCGTAGCTCCGTCACGAAAATCGAAAATTCCGTCAGGAAAGTGTACGAATTGCTTGTCTTTAATGAATCTACAATTTTATAAACATTCTGTTGAATATTTTGAAGATAATTTGACCGGGAACTGTTGCCGCTAAAATGCTGAAATCTGATTGCTCGATGGCGGCCTTGGTTTTTAACCATTCACCAATCAATCAATCCCCTAAGGGATCTTGGAGAAGAAGATTTTTAAACACTTTTATTTAAAAAATCGGTCAAAAGATCGACTTTATTTAAACAGATTTGGATTTGTATGGTCCACGGACGTTTCCGACCAAATTTGGTTAAAACCGGCCCACTGGAAGAAGGCATTTTAAATTTTTTGGCGGGAAACAATCCCAGATTGCCGCCAACCCGTTTATTGAAATTAGCATACTCAAAAACGTTCACAATGGAATGATAACACAGATAATAATAATTTCTCCGGATGTTGTTCAGGCCCCAATTAAATTAGTTTTAACATATTCAACAACTTACCTGCATAGTTACGGTACGTTTAAATTTAGATTCTGGTAATTCCGCCTTCCAGGTTTCAAAATATTCCAGCCCGTGTAAAGAGTGGGAGGAGCTTAGCTAGACATTTTAGCTATGCCCCACCCCTCTCTAGCTAAGCTCCGCCCACACCTCGATCGCATTAGGATCGATCGATCTCTGAACTCCCTGCCTATCAATTTCCAGAAAGCTATACAAGAAATCTGTTGAATATTTTGAAACTAATTTGATTGGGTGTTGTTGCTGCTTAAGGCAGCAACAGTGCCCAGTCAAATTAGTTTCAAAATATTCAAAAGCATGTTTATTAAATAGTAGAGACATACAATTTGTACAACGTGTCGGACTATTAAGAGTTAAAGACGGGCCGGGCCGTATAGACTCATTTATGGTGTAATGATTCTGACGTCATCCTACACACCGCTTAGCGGATCATGACGCCATATCACGTCATTACTCTGGAAAGGTCCATTGTAGAAACGGATTCTTCTATCAAGCGAGATATCTACAACTACGCATAAGGATTCTTGCAAAGACCGGATACCAATACATCTACACTATACATGAGCACACTTGAAAGACCGGGAACTCGTCTATGGTTGGTGAACCATGATGTTACCCGAAAGACCAGGAGACCATCTACAATGGAGGAATCCAGTTTTAGCCATGATACCTAAAGATTCATATTTAAGTTGAATGTTGAAATTTAAAGACCGGGATCTTGCATCTGCAAGTACCCATGAGAATACCTGAAAGGTCAGGTAGCAATACATCTTCAATTCATTAATCCAACCTGCCACACGAGTTTATAACATCTTACTCAATTACGTCACATGTAGGCTGACGTGACAATCATAATTGACGGAAATAAATAGTTTTAAATTTGGAATAGCACGTCAAGTCTACAAATCGTATGCCCATGATTGCTTTACTATACAATACACATTCTGGCCGTAGAAGTGGATTCGTCCATTAAAAGTATACATATCAAATGAGGAATCCAGTTTCTCAGTCAATCATATAATGCCATAATTAAATACGGTACATATAGGATGACATCATAATCACTCACATTATGAATGACACGATTTAGTCCGTCTTAAACTCCAAATGGTCCGTCAACTTGTAGAAATGGTATGTCTTTACTATTTAAAAAACATTCTGGTGATTATTTTGATAATAATTTGACTGGACGCTGGGCGCTGCTGCTGGCTATGGCAGCAGCAGCAACCAGTTAAATTAGTTTCAAAATATTCAGCAGCTTACCTGTATAGTTTCCTGGAAATTGAGATTCGTTGTGTGCAGGGATCGATTGATACCAACACGGGTGAAGCGTCGGTGGAGCTTATCTAGAAATAGGCGGGGAATAGCTAAAACTGGTCTCCGCCATTACTCATAAAGATACTTAAAAGACGGGATGCGGATTAACGAATCTACAATTACTTGAAACACTTGAGACGCTGGGAACATACATAACATTGCTCATGGGGATACGTGAAAAACCGGTACCACGTACACGATACAATTAACAACGAAACACTAAGGAATATATTGACATACCTCTGTGCTTTAAGCCCACGCATGATATTTCTGTGCACCTTGCAGACGCCACCATATTAATGACAGAGCCGGTGCAATTGTTACAGCCATCAAGTGCCCGAAACTGTTGTCCAGCTCGTTAGTTATGCCCGTAATACTGACACATATCTAAAAGAAATACATTTGTAGATATTAATTCTCAGTAAAATAATAGATTTTATTTCGGCATTGGATATATGTACTTGTAATTATGATATACATTGCAGCTCAGAATGGACCTTTCCATTTTTAGCCATGCCCCGCCCATCACTAGCTAAGCTCCACCCACACCTCGCTGGCGTTGGGATCGATCGATCTCTGAACACCTTGACTATTAATTTCCTAAAAACTACACATGTTATCTGTTGAATATTTTGAAACTAATTTGACTGGGCGCTGTTGCTGCCTAAGGCAGCAACAGCGCCCAGTCAAATTAGTTTCAAAACATTCAACAGCATGTTTATTAACTAGCAAAGAAATACAAAGACATACAATTCATACAAGGTGTCGGACCATTTGAGATTTGCTGACGGTCTATATGGAACCCTTTGCGATGTAATGCTTATGACGTCATCATACATGCGCTGAGCGGATTATGACGTCATACACGGTTTGATAATGGATGGATACCCTGGAAAGGTGAATTAACTTAATTTCTTTTCCAATACAAAATAAAACATACTGTTGACTATTTTTAACGTGATTTGATTGGAAGATATTACTGCCTAGAGGTAATATCTTCCAATCCAATTCACCGCTCCAGAATATCCATCTATCATCAGTACAGCTCATAAATAAGTTTAAATGTTTTCAAAACTAAAACAGAAACATGTTATTTAGCACAATCCTGAGAAAGATATAGGAAACGCCATGTCAACTATTTTTAACATAATGGACCTTTCCATATTTAGCTATGCCCCGCCCATCTCTAGCTAAGCGTCATCTACACCTCGCTCGTGTTGGGATTGATCGATCCCTGAACTCCCTGAATATCAATTTCCAGAAAACGATACAGGTAAGCAGTTGAATATTTTTAAATACCTATGGCAGCAACAGCGCCCAGTCAAATTAGTTTTAAAATATTCAACAGCATGTTTATTAATGAGTAAAGACATACAATTAAAATTATTAACGGGATGACCTGTGACGTTCTGGTCAACCATCTTCCCACACTATCCCAAGCACGAAATCCTTCTTAAAATAACAACTAAGGGTTGGGGTGTCACGGCTATCGACGTGTATCATGGGTTAAAGGACGTCGCTGGCGCGGGACCTTCTGTTTTGCAGGGGCTTATCAATGTTACTAAAACTGTATGGTATGTGACTGTGGCGAATGAAAGTATTAAGGAGAAGATGCTAGAAGAGGTCATTGTTGTGAAAGGCGAAGTGTGTAATGTAGAAGAAATCAAGTCGAATAGGTTGTTAGTTAAAATGAAGGTTCCATTGGAGATTCCAGATGAACGAATCATGAATGAACTGGAAAAGTATGGTAAAATACAAATGATTGAAAGGGAAACATATCCTTTTGACAGAACTTTGGAGAATGGTGTAAGGCGCATCTGGTTTGAAAAGTGGATAGCCCTTTACCAAACAGATTGACGCTTGATGGCAGCTTTGTTCTGCCCTTATGGTATAAAGGGCAGATAAAAGAATGTCGAATCTGCCTTAGTACTGACCATCTTGCAGCAGATTGCCCAAATAGAAATAAATGTTTGCTCTGTGGTTCAACTGGTCATTTCAAATGTCGCTGTCCAAACAACAAAAACAACCCCACAGTAGAAGTACGCAATCCTACATTAAAGGATACACCTGAGACAAATGCTTCTGATGACATCGCTGCAGAAGCTACCGTCGGGATTCATGCCATTATAAAGGAGACAGAAAAGGCAGCAAATCCTATGGAAGTAACTGCAGATGATGAAACAAAAATATTAGAGGAGGGAATAACTTTAACCCCATGAATTAATCAAATGTGGTGGGGGCCCATTATGGATGTAAATGAAACGCAGACGAATAAAATTCATGTTTTAATCATACTCTTACTTTCTGGAATTATCCTGGCACAACTTTTCAATTCAAAGCATGCCAAGTTTGCAAATTAAAATACAATCAGGCATCGGTTAGGCAGCAACAGCTACCATAATATCTATTTAGTTAGTTAGAAATTATGTTAATCCAATAATATCCTTAATACAGTACCAGGCACTATATATGGCGGATCGGTGATAGCAAATGTCTTCATGTACCATTGAAATAAACCCACCCCTACACCATATATCTTGAAATCGTCATGTTTTCTGAGTTTTCACTGATTTCTCGTATTCATCTGTAATAGTATGCGACAGTAGAGAAAAGAAAACGGTCTTAAGTAGATTAATATGAGTAACCGTGTGGTCAGTGTTGCCATTCTGAACAATTGCATATCTACATTTCCAAACGCTCCAAATACCAAGATTTAAACAAACAGGTGCAACAATTTCACCCATTGACTTTAATTGCATATTAGATGAGGCTAAAGACAGAAACTCTAGGTCTAATTTTAATGACACATCTCATAATATATTGAAACACATCTGTGAATATAAAAGCTTGTTAGACAATTATCGGATTGAAAATCCAGAGGGCAGGGACTTTACTTGGTTTTCAACCGATGGAAAGAAAGCATCCAGATTGGACAGGCTCATTGAAAGGTTACATGTGTAAAACTAACATAAAACCAGTAACTTTCACTGATCACAATATGTTTTCTATCACATTAGACAATGCTAGCTGGATCAAACAAGGAGATGGATTTTGGAAACTCAACGTAGCGCTGCTACGAGATAGTTGTCATCGCAAATGTGTAGAAAGTTGTTAGAGGCATTGGGATGAAAAGAGATGTTTGTATGAATGTATAACAGACTGGCGGGAGGATGCTAAATCCGACCTGAAATATATTTCAAGGCAGTATTCTATCAAGAAAGCACGCGAAATGCGAAAGCGTAAAAAGGCGCTTCAGAAGTCGGTGTGTAAAATTAATAAGAAAATTAATGATGGAGAATATAATTATTACGAACTATTAGTTAAATTAAAAGTAGGCTAAATGAAATAGAGCAATATCAGTTTGATGGGACCAAAATAAGGACAAGAGCACAAATGCAAACCGAGGACGAAAAGCCTACACGTTACTTTTGTAAGTTGGAAAAAGCAAGAGGTATAGAGAAATTAGTGCGCTCACTGAAGACTAATGATGGTGTATCAGTGTCCTCGAATGCATAGATGATGGAAACAGTATCCAAATTTTACAAATCATTGTATAAATCTGAGGGAAGCGATGAAGCTGCAACTAGAGATATTTTAGCTAATATAACGCAAAGACTTCCAGATTCATGGCGCGAAAGCGGTGACCAATCACTAATAATTGATGATTTGACAAAATCTCACAAAGGTATGAAGTTAGAAAGGTCTCCTGGCTGCGACGGACTTCCAGTCGAATTTTATCAAACATTCTGGCACATATTTGGTCCAGTATTAGAAGAAATAGCAGCTAGCATTTTTAAGCAAGGGAATCTCCCACCATTGATGGCCCAAGCATATGATCGGCTTATATACAAGAGGGGTGACAGAAATAAAATACAGAATTATAGACCAATCTCTTTACTCTGTTTAGACTATAAGATTATTACTCGGGCACTAACACTAAAACTTGGCGCAGTCCTAGGCGAAGTAATTGATGATGATCAAACCTGGGCTGTACCAGGAAGAACAATATTAAACAACGCATTGCTTATACGTGACCTTATTCAACTAGTTGAAAAGGATTGCATCCCAGCAGCAATAATAGCACTTGATAACGAGAAGGCGTTTGACAGACTTGAATGGGATTTCTTGTTTAAGTCTTTAGACCATATTGGCTTTGGTTCCAGATTTATTAAACAGGTCAATATTTCATATACTGATATAACAAATTGCTATTTAGTAAATAATCATCTATCTGAACCTGTAGTGCTGGAACGAGGTGTCAGACAGGGCTGCTCATTGTCTCCGCCTCTATTCGTCATAGCTATGGAATCGCTGGGGTCACATTGAGGCAAAGTAATGATTTCCTGGGAATATGTATACGTAGTGTAGAAAGTCGACTAAAGGTTTCTCAATATGCAGATGATACGACTGTGTTTGCAGGTAAAAATTCGGATTTTAGAAAATCATTGAAATAAAGTCAATAAGTGGCAGTAACTTACTGCTAATTATTGATGAGTCGCTTTACCACTCGTTGGGTAACTATGCTTGCTATTTGGGCCTACTACTACACGGTGTGCAAATAGTAATGGCTTTGTTGAATTATGTTATGTTATCAGCTCTTTATTAAGCTTGTTTTCTATGTAGTTATGCCATGGGTGTGATATATGGTAATAGAGTATTTTATCTTGCACTGTTTTGATATGTTAAGTTTGTATTGTTATTCATATACTATTAATAAAGCCTGCTATTTCACCCGACTTTTTATGGGGGTTTGCAAGCCTTTTTAAAAGGACTTCCTCCGTGAAGTGTGTCTGACTGCGTCAACGTCGGATTTTCAAAAAAAAAGAGTAGTAGTAGTAGTAGTAGTAGTAGTAGTAGTAGTAGTAGTAGTAGTAGTAGTAGTAGTAGTAGTAGTAGTAGTAACCATTCCCTCCTTGACCCGCCCCTTATGATGGACCCAGCGACTAACTAGCCTGGGCGCCAAAATCTGGCGCTGAGGACAGTGGATAGTGGGCAGTGGATACTAATCTGATCTCTAACATTGTATTGTACTGATAGAGTATCGTATATAGTTTACAAATCTTTCACCTCATGACGCATTGACGTATCGTTATCGCAATAGATAGATCCGATCTGTCGCTCAAGTATATGATGTCAAAGATATAGTCACACATAGGCTGACGTCACAATCAAAAATGTGTAGTGAATGACGTATCAATGTCAGTCAGGTACATTGAATAGTCAGTCAACAGTGCGAATTATATGTCTATTTAATAAACATTCTGTTGAATATTTTGAAACAAATTTGACTGCGCGCATTTGCTGCCATATGCAGCAACATCGCGGAGTCAAATTACTTTCAGAATTTTCATCAGAACGTTCATTAAATAATAAAGACATACAATTCGTACACTTTGAAATTCTACCTCTGAAATAACTGCCTCGATAAATGAGCCAGTCATTTCAGTGATACATATTCTAAAATAATCTTCTCTTGTTCTGAAATAGACTTTTTCTTTGATGAGAAACTTTTAATTTTCATGACCTTATTCGGGGATTAAAGACCTAAACGGCATACACCTTTTCATTTACAGACGCCCGGAGATTGGACAAGACGTCCAAGCAGTTCCAGTATTTAGACCCTGGGCAAGCTTACTATCTCAGCGTCGTGGCCATCCACATCTGTGACTATGAGCGTTTCAAGATTAAAAGCGCTCTAGTCGAGATGATGGTCAATACGCTCAAGTAGACGATTCGTCGTTGTTTAGTGCGTTTAACAGTTTTGAGTTATAAGTTGTTATTATTGATTAGAAAATTTCCATTTACCATAATAATTGTTGTTTATTTTTTTTAATAGTCTTAGGCCGTGTTCTCACTGGAGAGTTAATGGGGAATAACGCCACACCTCAGTGTCGTGTTACGCCGGTTAAGTCTCTAGTGAGAACACAGCTTTAGGCCGTGTTGACACTAGAGAGGCAATCTGGATTAACACCATACCGAAGGTTAGCGCCCTAGCGAAAGCGAGGCCCAATCCCCTTGTGTTAACAGCGCCTCAAAGCGGTCAAAATAGTACTTGATATATCAATTAATTTTTTTCAATATTTTTCAAGACATTTTAATTTTAGAAGAATATTTTTGTAAATTTACCACTGAATTTTTTTCCGCCTGCTTGACCATTAAAGGGCCAATTGTAAAGAAAATTTAAGTTTTTACTTAGCCGGTGCCTCTCTGCAGGCCGAAAGAAGAGTATTTTTGACAATTTACCACTAAGATGACTGGCTCGGTTACCGGGCCAGTCATTCTAGTGGTAAATATTCAAAAGTATTCTTCTCTAGGCAATTTCAAATAGCTATGTCTGAAGACCACTACAAATTTGTTTGGGTCAGTTTGACCATTAAAGGGTTGAGTTGACATGAGAAAGGTTAATGCATGTCGTTGTTGCTTCTAACAACACCAGCTAACAAAAATATTGCTTTCGACAAAAAATAGTATAATATGTTATTCCATTTTAATTATTATAGGCCTATATATAAGCAAAACTAATTACAAAATAAACACGCGTTGGTAAATAATTTTGCTTATATAGTTTTTAATTAAAATTAAATAACATTTATGTTTATTATTATTTTGATTTTCAAACAGAATTATGAATTTTGTTGTGCATGGATAAAGAAAAATGTTTTATGTTATAAAGATTTTTATAACCGTACACAACAAAATTCGCAAACATGTTTGAAAATCATAACGTTATTACATATGTTATTCCATTTTAACTAATATCTATAGAACCAAAATTACATACAAAATACACGTACCATAGTAACGCCAGTTTGATTCCTCACAGACCCTAATAAAAACAAAATATTTGCGTTTGCCAGAATAATATGTAAATAATTAACACGGTACTAATGAATATAATTTAAACTTTCTTATCGTCCTATACAGAATTAATGTTTAATTATCATTTACAGTTTTATCAGACTAACTGCTCACTATTTTAATATCGCGATTCATTTCTAGCTATGCAACGCCCTTTTCTGGTTAAGCTCCGCCCATTTGTTTTTGCTGCTGTTGTTATCGATTTATATATTTTGAACGCTGCATTACCAGAGTCCCAAATTCACGGTAAGTATACAGGTAAGCTGTTGAATATTTTTAAAGTAATTTTACTGGGAGCTGTTGCTGCCATAGGCAGCAACAGCTCCCAGTAAAATTACTTTCAAAATAATTACCCGAATATTTATTAAATGTAGATTCATCAAACACATACAATTCGTACAGTAGTGACGAGGTTTTCGATTTTCGTAACGGAGCTATATACGTCATAATGATCGTGACGTCAGCTAGCAAGCGACGTACTTGATATACTTGAGTGACAGATCGGATCCTTCCATTCAGTGACCAGATCTGTTGCTCAAGTGTCTTACGTGATTATCAAAATACTTAAAATGTTAGCTGACATCACAATCAAACTGTTGTAGGACCAAGCCAAAAGGAATAAAAATATGACAGTAAGCGTCTGAATTTACAATTTAATAAACATTCTGTTGAATTCTTTTAAATTAATTTCACAGGGAGCTGTAGCTGCCATAGACAACAACAGCTCCTGGTCTGATTAATTCCAAAATATTCAATCAGCGTACCTGCATTGTTAAGATTCAAGAAATTTAGACTACAAAGTTTTAAAATCGATTCAATGACCATGTAGAACGGGCGAAATATATTTAAAAAAAATAGATTCCTGAATCAATAGGTTATATGACGTCAGAATCAACTACATGACGTGTTGGATGACGTCATAATCAATTACGCCATGAATGATGGAGCTAAGTTCGTCACGGACGCTTAATTAATGACGGACTAAGCGTTGTTGTATGAATCGTATGTCTTCTATTTAGTAAAAAATCCTGTTGAATATTTTGAAACTAATTTGACTGGGCGCCGTTGCTGTCATAGGCAGCAACAGCACCCAGTCAAATTACTATAAAATATCCAACAGCTTACCTGCAAAGTTTTCAGGAAATTGATATTCAAGGAGTTCAGGGATCGATAGATCCCAACACGAGCGAAACGTGGGTGGAGCTTAACCTAGCTGGAGATTGGAACGACATTCCTGCATTCATCCTATTCTCTCTAAACATATATCTCTAGTACTCACTCTATATGTATATGAAAATTGCTAATAAAACACGAATCGCCTATGCAGAACTACACTCAGATTTCTGTTGTTTTACTCATACAATTTCCCATTTCTGTCCCACTTCTCAGTGTATTTCGTAATTTATCAAGAGAAGTGAGGTTAGGTTACATATTTGAGACATTAACCTTTGTGATGGATGTGTAATAGCATTACTAGTTAGTGGGCAGTGTCCATTAAACTACCATGGACACTAAAATTCACATTTCTTCTTCTTTCTGGCTGCCTGCCTGCCTGCCTGCCTGCCTGTCTGCATGCTTGCCTGCCTGCCTGTCTGTATGTCTGCATGTCTGCTGGTCTGCATGTCTGTCTGATGCTCAAGACATTCAAGGGACCTTTCCAGTTTATCCATCAATCATTTGACGTCATAATCAACCACGTGACGTGCAGGATGATGTCATAATTATTGGATCATGAATGGTGTAGATAGGTGCGTCACGAACGCATAAATAGTGACGGACCAAGCGTTGTTGTACGAATTGTATGTCTTTACTATTTAATAAACATGCTGTTGGATATTTTGAAACTAATGACTTGGCGCTGTTGCTGCAATAGGCGGCAACAGGCAGATGGATCCGATCTGTCACTCAATTACATGACTTCATAATCAATTACGTCACATGTTAGCTGATGGCATAATCAAAATGGGGTAACTCCGTCGAAAAATCTGTTCCTAAGGACTGATGTACGAATTGTATGTCTTTGATGAATTTGCATCATAATAAAAATGTTGTTGAATATTTTGAAACTAATATGACTTGGAACTGTGGTTACCATGCACCAGCTCCGAATCAAATTAGTGTCATAGAATGCTACAGCTTACCCGTATAAGATCCGATTTATAAGTCGAACTTCTCATGTGCCGTACCAGCTATATTTGCCTGAAAATGTCCTAACTGGTTCCACGTATAAATCAACCAGTCGTCATTAGCGCGGCGCAACATAAAGTTCGACTTATAAAACGGGCCTTTTATAAGTCAAACTCCTCACAAAATTTAGACTATTAAGAGTTAAAGACTGACCTAATAGAATCATTTATGACGTAATGATTATGACGTCATCATACACGCTGCTTATCTGAGTATGAAGTCATATGACGTCAAATCATCCATAGATACTCTGAAAAGGTGAATTCACATTTGAATATCATTTTGTCGTGTCATTTTGCAAATGTTTTGCATGAAAATGTCATTTTTTCAGTCTGAATATCACGTGTCTGTTTTGAACTGAAAATTTCGGCCATTTTCCTTGCTTGCAGAAAACCACTGTCTGTAAACTCCCTATAAGGTATAGTTCAACACACTTGAATGGCACTTAGTCCCTAATCATATTTGCGAATTTTTTGGCACCGCCGTTTCAGCGGTTCGGATCAGGAAGAGATTTTGAAAAAAAACCTAGATTGTCCAAGATGTTCACCAAAGAAATTGGCCTATCAAGTTCCCTTGAACAAACTTCTTTCAGTTGATGCTCTAGATGATGTTTCATGAGTTTCGAGTAAATCCGCCAAATGATTTCTGAGATGTTATTACGTCGTTTCCAAAAGTCGGCCAAAATCTAAAATGGCAGCCGAACAAATTGACCGATTGGCTTCAGATAAACAAATTTGGATCTTTATTAACTAAGTATGCTTCCTCCTAAATGTAATTGTCATTTAAAAATCTGTCAGAACGTCCTATGTAGTGGTCTAGAAAAATGTCCATTTGCAGACCAAGAGAAACCAATTTTTTAAATTTTACCACTGAAATGTAAAATCTTATGTTAAATGTGGTAATTTTCGTGGTAATTTACAATCCAATTTTTAATATGTCCGTTGCAAGATAATGCGTTTCAAGAAAATAGGCTAGCAATGCGTTTGTGCATATGTGCTATAACAGAGCAATTTGCATGTGGTTGGATCCTGACGTTTCTTCATTGATAGGTCAGTCGTTTCCTGAATACTCACCATTTCAATTGTTTACATGTCATTATCCTGTATCACTGAAGAAAGATGTGCCGGTAGAAGCTAAACGTTTACCGTGTAATAGGTTATGTCTAAGCGTTCTAGGAATACCCATGATTGAACTTTAAGAACTCGTTCATTACCGCAAATCCGATACGACAGTTCTTTCTCGAATTACTGCCGTTGCATGTTTTGCGAACAATGTGTTTTAAATGTGTTGCTGATGTGTAAGACACTAGAACATTTAATAAAATGAAATCACGAATATTCAGTGGAATAATTATAATGAATGTATCGTTTTAGGCCGTGTTCTCACTAGAGAGTTAATCGGGAATAACGCCATACCTCAGTATTGCGTTACGCCGGTTAAATTATGTGTCTATATGTAATGAGACGAAATAAATCTTAACATGTTGCCTCTATTTCAATTTCGCAACACAAAAAATTATATTAATTTATATGGAATGAAATCATCATATGTTAAGATTTATTTCGTTTGATTACATATAGGTTCACAGTTTAAGCCTCTAAAAGTATATAATTTCATAATTTAAGCAAATTTATTTTCAGTAGTTTTGCTGTGAATATGCACCTTTAACCCGCGTAACGCAATACTGAGGTATGGCGTTATTCCCGATTAACTCCCAGATCCCATTTTTGTTTACAATGTAAATGATTTTCCGGATATTTTCGGAGTTTGCTCTTCCGCATCTCACCCAAAGTAATGGAACCATCTGTAATGGCCTGAGTGTAACAAAGAAAACTGCCATCCTTGAGCATGGTTACATCCTTGCTTGTGTTAAAATGTGAGCCAAATCGGGCCAGTACTTTCCGAGATAGGCCTATCCATATATCCAGAATTGGATCCGATCCTGATCCTGGTGTTTTATCCACATCACGGCCACCGTTTGGAAATCCTCTTTCACGACAAGTTGCTTCGATGCGTTAATATCTGAGTCAAGTTGGATTAGTAGTTTTTGTAGATACAACTCCGGACATGCGCGCGAACACGCGCACACGCGTGCGTGGGGTGCGTGTGTGTGTGCGTTCGCGCGTGTGTGCATGTGAGTGCGCGTGAGTGGAGTGGGCTGGGCAATCATATACCTAGCACCACCCTCTTCCATAATATTGACAGGTAAACTAAATCTTTGAAATTTGCATGCCTCCAGAGTGCATTGTATTGCATTTCTGGAGCTAAATATTGACCATCAGTGATGGTTTGGTTGTGTATTCTTCCTGCGATTGCACTCGTCCTGTTTTGGTTGCAGGTATGGCTAAATCTGGATACAGCTTAGCTGCCGCCAACATATGGATTATCATCTACCTGTTTACGTGGTAAACGTTAATCTAATTGGTTGAACGTTTACTGGGTTTACTGGGTAAACGTGTATCTAATTGGTTAAACGTTCAGCCTTACTTATTGGTTAACCGTTAATCCACATGTTGGTGGCAGTCTAGCTACATCCACATTTTACCTTAACATTTAGGCAGAATATTTACAGTGTATACGCTATGGATCTCGCTCCTGTTGGTGTAGTAGAGCAAGCGAGAGAACGGAGGCCCATGCAGCCATCCCCCCATCGACTTACTCCCGCCCCATTCCAATCACTCCCTCGGAGATTTTCGTACCTCCAAATGAATTTTATATATTTTTGTTTAAATAAATAATACTATCGTCTTTATTCTTTATCGTTTGATTATTTTTAATAACTACATTATATACAAGCAGAAATCTAACATCTACTTATAAATGAAGAAATATTAACTCAAGCCTATCACGCCTCATAAAAGATGGCACCGACCATA
This sequence comes from Chaetoderma sp. LZ-2023a, assembly GCA_034401795.1. NCBI lineage: Eukaryota > Metazoa > Mollusca > Caudofoveata > Chaetodermatida > Chaetodermatidae > Chaetoderma > Chaetoderma sp. LZ-2023a. The sequence continues at coordinate 52,268,489 of CM067375.1, forward strand.
GATATTTCTTCCAGCTAATCCAATAGTTCTTGGTTCCTGCTCGTGAGAGAGTCATCTTTTCCAATAACTATTGAAGGATGATCTCCAGACTTGGGTTTTGGGTCATGTGTATCTATGAGTAGTTTCAGTCCGAGTCTTCGCAAACCCGCATTTGCCGTTTAATCCTTACAGATAAAAAATATTAATAATTTACGATTTAAGGAATATTCTGTTGACTATTTTGAAACCAATTCGACTGAGAGCTTTGACAGCAAGGGACGCCAACAAGAGCGTCCAGTTGAATTAGTTTCAAAATACTCAACAGCCTTCCTGTATAGCCTTTCTGTCTTGTAATTGAGATTTTAGAATTTACAGGCCCAAGAGCTTAGACGAATTCCTCAGTTTATTTGTTATGCAGTGATCCATTTCTAAATATGCCCCGCTCATTTTTAGATATGCCCGCTCATTTCTAGATATGCTGCGCTCATTTCTAGATATGCCGCGCTCATTTCTAGATATGCCCCGCCCATTTCTAGATATGCCCCGCATATTTCTAGATATGCCCCGCTCATTTCTAGATATGCCCCGCTCATTTCTAGATATGCCCCGCTCATTTCTAGATATGCCCCGCTCATTTCTAAATATGCCGCACTCATTTCTAGATATACCCCGCTCATTTCTAGATATACCCCGCTCATTTCTAGATATGCCCCGCACATTTCTAGATATGCCCCGATCATCTCTAGATATGCCCCGGTCATTTCTAGATATGCCCCGCTCATTTCTAGATATGCCCCGCTCATTTCTAGATATGCCCCGCTCATTTCTAGATATGCCCCGCTCATTTCTAGATATGCCGCGCTCATTTCTAGATATACCCCGCTCATTTCTAGATATACCCCGCTCATTTCTAGATATGCCCCGCACATTTCTAGATATGCCCCGATCATCTCTAGATATGCCCCGATCATTTCTAGATATGCCCCGCTCATTTCTAGATATACCCCGCTCATTTCTAGATATACCCCGCTCATTTCTAGATATGCCCCGCTCATTTCTAGATATGCCCCGATCATCTCTAGATATGCCCCGGTCATTTCTAGATATGCCCCGCTCATTTCTAGATATACCCCGCTCATTTCTAGATATGCACCGCTCATTTCTAGATATGCCCCGCTCATTTCTAGATATGCCGCGCTCATTTCTAGATATACCCCGCTCATTTCTAGATATACCCCGCTCATTTCTAGATATGCCCCGCACATTTCTAGATATGCCCCGATCATCTCTAGATATGCCCCGATCATTTCTAGATATGCCCCGCTCATTTCTAGATATACCCCGCTCATTTCTAGATATACCCCGCTCATTTCTAGATATGCCCCGCTCATTTCTAGATATGCCCCGATCATCTCTAGATATGCCCCGGTCATTTCTAGATATTCCCCGCTCATTTCTATATATGCCCCGCACATTTCTACTTAAGCTCCATCCACAATATAGATCTGTTGGAATCAATTTATATACGCTGAACCCTGAATTGCCAGAATTCAATTTTCATGGTTGTTGAATATTTTGAAACTAATTTGACAAGGGGCAGTCCTATGGCAGCTGGGCCAATGGAGGAATCCGATCTGTCGCTAAAGTATCTGATGTAATGATATGCAGTAAGAATGTGTGCAGAAATGTGTTTACTTTCATCACGATATACATCAGTGACCTCTAGGAATCTGGATGCATATCTCTACACGCGTGCGTGCGTCAATGCGTGCATGCGTAAATGCGTGCGTGAGTGTGTTATGGGAAAGGCGCAGTCATGTGACACGTGGTGATATGATGTGTTGACAATTTACAAAACAAGTGGCGATTGTTCCCGTACCTTACCCTGCACAGAGCGACTTGGCCTCGCGTAAGTGATTAGTAGACGCTATAATAACAATAATAATAATAATAATAATAATAATAATAATAATAATAAATAATAATAATAATAATAATAATAATAATAATAATAATGATGATGATGATGAAAAGGGTTTCCATCTGTTGTATTTATTGTAAATGAGCTGGGTTGAAATAATACCTAACTAAGGGAGACAACTCCTATTTGGTTTTAGGAGTTATAGAGTTGTAAGCTCCCTTGGTAAGTTTTGTTAGCTCATGAAAATAAAGACAACATTATTGTCTGTGTATTGTAATTTATATATTGAGTTAACCCACTAATCTAAAGCAATTTAGCAACATCTGTCGCATTCATAGAAAATCTTTAAAAAGTCATCTAACACAAAATCAACCATGGTGACGTCGATCGAAGATGATAGGATCATCATCATCATCATCATTTTACGAATTTACGAGATATAAGCCATTGGCTAGTTTTTGCCTCGGTGTTTTTACATGGTGTGCCTTGCACAGTCCAATTCAAAGGTTCTTTCTTTGAAGCAGGCCTATATCTAGTTTGTTCTTGGACAATTCGACTGTTGTCGCTCAATTAATTCCCCTCAAAGTCGTCAATAGTTCAATGGCATTTGACATAAGATTTCGAAACAAAAAAACAGAGACGCGTTAATCAGTACAATTTTGAGCACGATGTCAGAAATGTATTGTTGAATATTTTGAACATAATTGGATTGGACGACATTAGGTAGCAATATCTTTCAATCCAATTATGTTCAACGTAATTAACATTACGTTTTATTTTGCTTTGGAAATAAATTTTTGCGCTATAATGTCGGTCTGACAGCTACTCCAGCAGGAGACTGTATTGTGCAGACACTGAAGCTCGAAAGCAGAAGAGACACACGCATACCGAGACGGCTAAACAGACACCGTTCAGAATAGAAACTAAACCATGGAAAACTGCAGTCGCCTGCGAGAGAGCAATGCTCATCTGATTGCTTAGATCTGGAGGATAGTATGTCTGTCTGTCTGTCTGGCCGTCCATTTGCCCATCCCATCCGTCCGTCCGTCTAACTACACGTCCGTCCGTCAGTCCATCGCTGTATCTAAAGGTCTACTGATCATATTGGGAGGGAATGGTCACACAACAAAGGACCTTATTGGGAAAGAGGATGTCCAGGTTATGGCCATGATCCGGATTGAAAACCAGGTTGCAGATCGGATCAAGTTCTGGATCTATGGATAGCTCGAATATAACTACTGATTGGATATGACTCAAAATATAACATAAAAAATGAGAGGACTATGAGATTTTGCATTTCTAAATAAAATCTAGATGTGTATCAAGATCACAATGACCTTGACCTTAAAAGAAGTCTAAATATCTCTGTGCTGCTCATACTGGTTGAGATAACTGTATGGCCATGCTTAATTCCAATAATAATGCTAGGATATAAGACGATATGTTGAGATAAACCAAAGATTTAGCCGTAAAATATAGTTTTCTACAAAAGTCACGGTGAGCTTGAACTTTGACATCGTGACCTTATTATCATTGTGCTCCATCCTGCTGATATATGGAAGCATGTATCCAAGATTAGTCACAATAGGATGAGCCATGCCGAGGTATGAGATGATATGTTGAGCTAAACCAAAAACTTAACTAGAAAAATAGATTTGTATACCAAGGTCTCAGTGATCTTGAACTTTGACCTCATGAACTCAATACTATTGTGCTCCATCCGCGTGAAATGAGGAAGTAGATGTCTAGTTTAGTTCCAGTATGGTGAAGACATGTTGAAATGAACATAAAATTTATGGTAAGGGCTTGAACTTTGACCCATGACCTCAATATCATTCTGCTCCATCCTATTGATATACTGAAGCATGTTTCCAAGTTTAGTCCCAAAAGTGTGAAACCATGCCGAGATATAAGATGATATGTTGAGCTAAACCGAAAACCTAACCGTAAAAAATAGTTTTCTACCACGGTCACAGTGACCTTGACCTTAGAAATCGTGACCTCATTATCATTTTGCTCCATCCTGTTGACATATGGAAGCATGTGTCCAAGATTAATCGCAATATGGTGAACCATGCCGAGATACAAGTCAACATGTTGAAATAAGCGAAAAACGTAATCAGAAAAATAGTATCACAGGTCACAGCGACGTTGAACTCTGAGCTCATGACCTCAATATCTTAATGTTCTATTCCCATAATGTAAGGACGCATGTCTCCAATATAGGTATCAATCGGGTGAAGTCATGCCGGGATATCCGATGATATGTTGAGCTAAGCCAAAAACTTAACCAAGATTGGATGCCGACAAACAGACAGACAGATACATAGACAGACAGACAAATACACAAACAGACAGATGGAGTACCCTAACGGAACCCATCGATATACTCTCATTTTCGCCAAAGACAATTCATTACAATGTGAGAAACACTAGAGGGGATGGGAGGTAGCCGTTTGCAATCTCTGACCTATTATAAGGGTCCAAATAAACCCAGTCATATTTACATGCATGGTAAACTTTACCGTACGTGTTGCCTACATCCAGTTTGTCACATGACATTGACTATGCTATCATAAATGAAGTTACCTTTGGCATCCCCAGCCAGCACTGAGGCTGTTGGACAGTAGCGGAAATTCATGTCGCAGATCTGCAAGACATATTGCCCGGGCGTACGGCGTGGAAAGCTCAAAGAGCGACTCCAGTTTGATCAAGCAATGTCATAATTGTAGTTCGGCTTTTGAGTAAAATCACAAAACACAGAATATTTGTTATAAATATCTATTACAAGAACACTATGCCATATAAGCAGAAAGTGAAACGTGTGTGTCATACGGCTCAGTCACCTAGACACATTTCATCCAATACTAGGGTGTGGGTGGGGTGGTGTGTGGGACGAGAGTGTATCTGAAGATACCATAGATTTAATGTGATGCTTGAGATATGCACAGCGCGCATCCTGTGAAGGCTGAAAACGGTTCAATACAGTGGTATAGTGGGTGCAGATGGCAGGGCCTGATTAAGCCTTTAGGGGCCCACGGCTAATTCACCTTTACAGTTTATCCATCATCAGAAGACGTCATAATCAACTACGTGACGTGTATGCCGATGTCATAATCATGATGACATGAATGATCCGAAATAGTCGCTTAACAGTCCGACACGTTGTACGAATTGTATATCTTGCTATTTAATAAACATGCTGTTGAATATTTTGAAACTAATTTAACTGGGTGCTGTTGCTGCCAACAGCATCCAGTCAAATTAGTTTCAAAATATTTAACAGCTTATCTGTAAAGTTTTCTGGAAATTGATAGTCAGGGAGTTCAGGGATCGATCGATCCCAACACGAGCGATGTGTGGGTGGATCTTGGTTAAGCTAGAGGTGGGCTAGGCTTAGCAAAAACTGGAAAGGTCCATTGATTGTGGGACCCCTTATTGGGTATGTGAAGGCGCTACTGCTGGCTTCTTCTGCTGCTGCTGCTGTTGCTGCTTCCAGTCACATTGGTTTCAAAATAGTCAACAGCTTATGCTCATAACTGTAAAATTGAAATACTGTGAATTCAAGTTCAAATGAGTAAAATGCGATAATAGCTTTTGTTTTGGCCCTTATTTTCAGGGCCCCATGGCTCTATCCTTGTCAACCCTTTCCTTAATCCAGCTCTGGGAGCAGGTGTATGAGGTGCCGGAGTTAGGCTCTTGTGCACCCAGGCAGCACTACATCGCCTGATCTGTATATCCTACACATTGCCTGAGTGAAGGGGTGGCAACAGAATTTATTCCAGCTGGGGTAGAATTTACTGACTTGAGGAGGCAGTTTCTACAGGAATCAGTGTCTCGCCATACCTATTACTTTCGTCGAAAGCAACTATACATCACACAGAGTACATGAGATGGCGTTTCAGAGCATCTAATCTTCCAAAATATTACCGAAACAATTCTTACACGAGGGCGTTAGGTGAGATTCCTCCACCACTGCCGATACCTCCAAACCCATAACTTACGACCACTCATGGAAATTTGACAACTCGATGGTGCATAGGATTCGGAAGTTTTCCTTCCCGTAATTTGCTAGATTTAAATTCATGCATCCCCGGGACATCTACTGCATTTCGCAAGGTAAAAATGGGCCTTTTCTATAGCAAATCTACCAAATTACGTCCTAATCCAGATCTGCGTGCGCGAGTGTGGTGCATGCAAGTTTGTCGATGTTGTATGTTTACATCATCGTTCTGAGTTGTGGATGGATACCCGTGTCTGTGCGCGCATGCTCGGCGTTCCTTCGTCCATGCTTTAACCCTTTCATGACTAAGGCGGCCTAAACCGGCCTCTGTAGTAATCTTGAGGAATGTTCATTTGCAGCTTCTAATCCTCACAATCTGGGTATCTTACTATGTTCCAAAGACACCAAAAATATTTCCATTCATGTTTCTCAATCATTTGTGCCTACAAATTACCTTACTGGCCAAAGATAATATATATGAAATCTCAGAGCTACAAGTCAAATAGTCAATGTGTTATGAACGAGGAAAGTTTGAATGACACGTCTTCAAAAATAATTGTAGTTTCTTATATTTTGCATTGGATAGATTTAAAAGACATCAACTGTCAGTTTTAATGTTAGTTGTTAGTTGTTTGTTCAGGAGACTGTGAGTGAACTAGTACCTTAAAATCATTCTTCTCGTATCAGAAAGCTAATTACATTGAAAAATGGGTAAAATCTAACTTTTGTAAATGTCTAAAGTACTTTTAACAGAAAACAGATATTCCTGAAATGACAGTCCAGAAATCTGAGAGAGTGCTTACAATTTGGCGGAAGGTTATATTCACGTGATAGTTTCAGTAGTTTCTTTCCGGAGAGGACAATTATATTTGACACATTCTGTAGCTAATGTATACATGGTATATATGATGATTACCATTAATAATTGCTGTTTATATTGAAAGACTTATCAAGTAATAACATTGCAAACATTTCAAACCACCAAACTCATGTGCAAGATGACTGCTGAACAGTTGTAGACGACCCTCAACATAAACAGTTGTGAAATGCCAGTTGTAATTTCACATTGGATTAATTCACAGAATATGTAATTCTCTTTTTTGTCAATAGCCATCACCAAGGATACAGTAAACTCCCAAGAATTACAAGGACCATGTTATGTGTAGTAAAATGGCAATATAGCGTGTTTGCATTTCCGCATTCAGACATCTATCTGGGAATATTTAACTGTAGTTAAACAATTAAGACAACATCAAAATGTCAAACAAGAGGACTGTAGCACGTTTCAGAAATAATCCGCCACTGCATGGAAATTTGAAGCAACAAAACAACTGCATGTGGAGGATTTTGCAAAATTTATAGCTCGAAATATTTTGGGTCAAAATTTGACAAAGCACTGTCTGGCTCTCACAGTGTAACACATCAAGGTCAAATAACCTGTGACTACAGGGTATGGCACAGGGCGTGTCACGTGTAATATACAGCACTGTCTGACTCTCACAGTGTAACACATCAATGTCAAATAACCTGTGACTACAGGGTATGGCACAGGGCCTGTCACGTGTAATATACAGCACTGTCTGACTCTCACAGTGTAACACATCAAGGTCAAATAACCTGTGACTACAGGGTATGGCACAGGGCGTGTCACGTGTAATATACAGCACTGTCTGGCTCTCACAGTGTAACACATCAAGGTCAAATAACCTGTGACTACAGGGTATGGCACAGGGCGTGTCACGTGTAATATACAGCACTGTCTGACTCTCACAGTGTAACACATCAAGGGTAAATAACCTGTGACTACAGGGTATGGCACAGGGCCTGTCACGTGTAATATACAGCACTGTCTGACTCTCACAGTGTAACACATCAAGGTCAAATAACCTGTGACTACAGGGTATGGCACAGGGCGTGTCACGTGTAATATACAGCACTGTCTGACTCTCACAGTGTAACACATCAAGGTCAAATAACCTGTGACTACAGGGTATGGCACAGGGCCTGTCACGTGTAATATACAGCACTGTCTGACTCTCACAGTGTAACACATCAAGGTCAAATAACCTGTGACTATAGGGTATGGCACAGGGCCTGTCACGTGTAATATACAGCACTGTCTGACTCTCACAGTGTAACACATCAAGGTCAAATAACCTGTGACTACAGGGTATGGCACAGGGCCTGTCACGTGTAATATACAGCACTGTCTGACTCTCACAGTGTAACACATCAAGGTCAAATAACCTGTGACTACAGGGTATGGCACAGGGCATGTCACGTGTAATATACAGCACTGTCTGACTCTCACAGTGTAACACATCAAGGTCAAATAACCTGTGACTACAGGGTATGGCACAGGGCCTGTCACGTGTAATATACAGCACTGTCTGACTCTCACAGTGTAACACATCAAGGTCAAATAACCTGTGACTACAGGGTATGGCACAGGGCATGTCACGTGTAATATACAGCACTGTCTGACTCTCACAGTGTAACACATCAAGGTCAAATAACCTGTGACTACAGGGTATGGCACAGGGCCTGTCACGTGTAATATACAGCACTGTCTGGCGCTGACAGTGTAACACATCAAGGTCAAATAACCTGTGACTACAGGGTATGGCACAGGGCATGTCACGTGTAATATACAGCACTGTCTGACTCTCACAGTGTAACACATCAAGGTCAAATAACCTGTGACTACAGGGTATGGCACAGGGCCTGTCACGTGTAATATACAGCACTGTCTGACTCTCACAGTGTAACACATCAAGGTCAAATAACCTGTGACTACAGGGTATGGCACAGGGCATGTCACGTGTAATATACAGCACTGTCTGACTCTCACAGTGTAACACATCAAGGTCAAATAACCTGTGACTACAGGGTATGGCACAGGGCATGTCACGTGTAATATACAGCACTGTCTGACTCTCACAGTGTAACACATCAAGGTCAAATAACCTGTGACTACAGGGTATGGCACAGGGCCTGTCACGTGTAATATACAGCACTGTCTGACTCTCACAGTGTAACACATCAAGGTCAAATAACCTGTGACTACAGGGTATGGCACAGGGCATGTCACGTGTAATATACAGCACTGTCTGACTCTCACAGTGTAACACATCAAGGTCAAATAACCTGTGACTACAGGGTATGGCACAGGGCATGTCACGTGTAATATACAGCACTGTCTGACTCTCACAGTGTAACACATCAAGGTCAAATAACATGTGACTACAGGGTATGGCACAGGGCATGTCACGTGTAATATACAGCACTGTCTGACTCTCACAGTGTAACACATCAAGGTCAAATAACCTGTGACTACAGGGTATGGCACAGGGCCTGTCACGTGTAATATACAGCACTGTCTGACTCTCACAGTGTAACACATCAAGGTCAAATAACCTGTGACTACAGGGTACGGCACAGGGCATGTCACGTGTAATATACAGCACTGTCTGACTCTCACAGTGTAACACATCAATGTCAAATAACCTGTGACTACAGGGTACGGCACAGGGCGTGTCACGTGTAATATACAGCACTGTCTGACTCTCACAGTGTAACACATCAAGGACAAATAACCTGTGACTACAGGGTATGGCACATGGCGTGTCACGTGTAATATACAGCACTGTCTGACTCTCACAGTGTAACACATCAATGTCAAATAACCTGTGACTACAGGGTATGGCACAGGGCGTGTCACGTGTAATATACAGCACTGTCTGACTCTCACAGTGTAACACATCAAGGTCAAATAACCTGTGACTATAGGGTACGGCACAGGGCATGTCACGTGTAATATACAGCACTGTCTGACTCTCACAGTGTAACACATCAAGGTCAAATAACCTGTGACTACAGGGTACGGCACAGGGCCTGTCACGTGTAATATACAGCACTGTCTGACTCTCACAGTGTAACACATCAAGGTCAAATAACCTGTGACTACAGGGTATGGCACAGGGCCTGTCACGTGTAATATACAGCACTGTCTGACTCTCACAGTGTAACACATCAAGGTCAAATAACCTGTGACTACAGGGTATGGCACAGGGCCTGTCACGTGTAATATACAGCACTGTCTGACTCTCACAGTGTAACACATCAAGGTCAAATAACCTGTGACTACAGGGTATGGCACAGGGCCTGTCACGTGTAATATACAGCACTGTCTGACTCTCACAGTGTAACACATCAAGGTCAAATAACCTGTGACTACAGGGTATGGCACAGGGCGTGTCACGTGTAATATACAGCACTGTCTGACTCTCACAGTGTAACACATCAAGGTCAAATAACCTGTGACTACAGGGTATGGCACAGGGCGTGACACGTGTAATATACAGCACTGTCTGACTCTCACAGTGTAACACATCAAGGTCAAATAACCTGTGACTACAGGGTATGGCACAGGGCATGTCACGTGTAATATACAGCACTGTCTGACTCTCACAGTGTAACACATCAATGTCAACTAACCTGTGACTACAGGGTACGGCACAGGGCGTGACACGTGTAATATACAGCACTGTCTGACTCTCACAGTGTAACACATCAAGGTCAAATAACCTGTGACTACAGGGTATGGCACAGGGCCTGTCACGTGTAATATACAGCACTGTCTGACTCTCACAGTGTAACACATCAAGGTCAAATAACCTGTGACTACAGGGTATGGCACAGGGCGTGTCACGTGTAATATACAGCACTGTCTGACTCTCACAGTGTAACACATCAAGGTCAAATAACCTGTGACTACAGGGTATGGCACAGGGCCTGTCACGTGTAATATACAGCACTGTCTGACTCTCACAGTGTAACACATCAAGGTCAAATAACCTGTAACTACAGGGTACGGCACAGGGCATGTCACGTGTAATATACAGCACTGTCTGACTCTCACAGTGTAACACATCAAGGTCAAATAACCTGTGACTACAGGGTACGGCACAGGGCATGTCACGTGTAATATACAGCACTGTCTGACTCTCACAGTGTAACACATCAAGGTCAAATAACCTGTTACTACAGGGTATGGCACAGGGCGTGTCACGTGTAATATACAGCACTGTCTGACTCTCACAGTGTAACACATCAAGGTCAAATAACCTGTGACTACAGGGTATGGCACAGGGCCTGTCACGTGTAATATACAGCACTGTCTGACTCTCACAGTGTAACACATCAAGGTCAAATAACCTGTGACTACAGGGTATGGCACAGGGCGTGTCACGTGTAATATACAGCACTGTCTGACTCTCACAGTGTAACACATCAAGGTCAAATAACCTGTGACTACAGGGTACGGCACAGGGCATGTCACGTGTAATATACAGCACTGTCTGACTCTCACAGTGTAACACATCAAGGTCAAATAACCTGTGACTACAGGGTATGGCACAGGGCATGTCACGTGTAATATACAGCACTGTCTGACTCTCACAGTGTAACACATCAAGGTCAAATAACCTGTGACTACAGGGTATGGCACAGGGCGTGTCACGTGTAATATACAGCACTGTCTGACTCTCACAGTGTAACACATCACGGTCAAATAACCTGTGACTACAGGGTACGGCACAGGGTACGGCACAGGGCATGTCACGTGTAATATACAGCACTGTCTGACTCTCACAGTGTAACACATCAATGTCAAATAACCTGTGACTACAGGGTACGGCACAGGGCGTGTCACGTGTAATATACAGCACTGTCTGACTCTCACAGTGTAACACATCAAGGACAAATAACCTGTGACTACAGGGTATGGCACATGGCGTGTCACGTGTAATATACAGCACTGTCTGACTCTCACAGTGTAACACATCAATGTCAAATAACCTGTGACTACAGGGTATGGCACAGGGCGTGTCACGTGTAATATACAGCACTGTCTGACTCTCACAGTGTAACACATCAAGGTCAAATAACCTGTGACTATAGGGTACGGCACAGGGCATGTCACGTGTAATATACAGCACTGTCTGACTCTCACAGTGTAACACATCAAGGTCAAATAACCTGTGACTACAGGGTATGGCACAGGGAATGTCACGTGTAATATACAGCACTGTCTGACTCTCACAGTGTAACACATCAAGGCCAAATAACCTGTGACTACAGGGTATGGCACAGGGCATGTCACGTGTAATATACAGCACTGTCTGACTCTCACAGTGTAACACATCAAGGTCAAATAACCTGTGACTACAGAGTACGGCACAGGGCATGTCACGTGTAATATACAGCACTGTCTGACTCTCACAGTGTAACACATCAAGGTCAAATAACCTGTGACTACAGGGTATGGCACAGGGCATGTCACGTGTAATATACAGCACTGTCTGACTCTCACAGTGTAACACATCAAGGTCAAATAACCTGTGACTACAGGGTATGGCACAGGGCATGTCACGTGTAATATACAGCACTGTCTGACTCTCACAGTGTAACACATCAAGGTCAAATAACCTGTGACCACAGGGTATGGCACAGGGCGTGTCACGTGTAATATACAGCACTGTCTGACTCTCACAGTGTAACACATCAAGGTCAAATAACCTGTGACTACAGGGTACGGCACAGAGCATGTCACGTGTAATATACAGCACTGTCTGACTCTCACAGTGTAACACATCAAGGTCAAATAACCTGTGACTACAGGGTATGGCACAGGGCATGTCACGTGTAATATACAGCACTGTCTGACTCTCACAGTGTAACACATCAAGGTCAAATAACCTGTGACTACAGGGTATGGCACAGGGCATGTCACGTGTAATATACAGCACTGTCTGACTCTCACAGTGTAACACATCAAGGTCAAATAACCTGTGACTACAGGGTATGGCACAGGGAATGTCACGTGTAATATACAGCATTGTGCTGACTTTGGCTGCAGTGGAAACGTAAGCCATCTAGCTTTGGGGGAACCTAAACTGTTCCCTCGCACTCAGCACTATAGATGGACTCATCAAGTTAGCCAATGGTATGATCCAGTACTACTTTGCATTAGGATCTGGCCAGTGATACACGTTCTCACAGCCTCTTCAGCTCAACCAGTTCCACCATATAGACCACATGGTCGTTTGCTCTGCTTGACGAGGGATGAGGAAATCCTCTTCTTGGTGCAATATTTCTGCATTCTTTGACAGATATACACTTTGATGTACTTCTGTCTTTTCTTCTCTATTATTTTCACTGGGTGCTGTTGCTGCCTATAGTAGCAACAGCGCCTAGTCAACAGCGCCTAGTCAAATTAGATTCAAAATATTCAACATGGTAGTAAAGACATACAATTCGTACCACAACTCATAGTCCGTCTTTAACTATGCATTCGTGACGTACTTATCTACGTCATTCATAACGTCATAATGACGTCATTGATTGTGATGTCATTATATACCTCACGTAGTTGATTATGATCGTGGAACGATCCATTGGATTGGACTACATTACTGCCTAAAGAGATTGCTGCTTTAATCCAAATATGTTCAAAATATACCACAAGATCGACTTGGCTCCGAAAATGAACTTACACTTTTAAAACAAGTACACAATTGGCTGAGATAAATTAATAAAAAGATAAACATAAAATTGATAAAGTACTGTAATACTTTACAAAACTACATAATCTTGACATATTCGCTAAATTACTGATGTATGAGAATTATCGCGGACATGTGCGCATTCGTGAGCGTCTGTGTGTCTGGCGATTAATCTAAATACAACCAATCATATCTGGCTCAAATATTAGCGTAACAACTGCGCCAAAGAGTGTTTCCAGATTAACCTCCCCCAAACGCCGCCCCCCCCCCCACACACACACACCCCACACCCCAACCCCACGCCGGATCCGAAAATAACCAGTCTCTGGATCTATATATCTCGGAAACTCGTTGTCTGATTTGGTTCAAATTTGGACACAAAATGATTATGGACGCCGGCGTACACTAGGATTCCAGCTTTGTTCGCTATCAGCGGAGAATATTCCGAAAATCCGGAAAATGCTGATAATCTGGAAATTCCCAGTTTTTCTCAAAATGTCACAAAAATGGGCAGATTGGCCTTGTTTTGATTTCAATTAAAAATCCTAAATGAAATTATGTTGCAATATATCTTGTAATATACGATACTTCAACTTAGCATTGATCGGGTTAATGGATGAATCCAGTTTTATCCATGCCCTGTCCATTCCTAGACAAGCTCCGCACATGTGATGTAAAGTGTTGGGATCGATCGAACCCTGAACTCCCTGAATCTAAATTTCCAGAAACCTATACACGTAAGCTGTCAAATATTGTGAAACTATTTTGACCGAGTGCTGTTGCAACAGCGGCCAGTCAAATTAGTTTCAAAATAGTCAACATAAGGTCAATTAAATAGTAAAGAAATACAATTCGTACAACTTGACGGACTATTAAGCGTTTATGACGGATATAGATACGTCATTAATGACGCAATTGCTCGTGGTGCTATTGGATTCCTCAATTCAAGAACAGATTAGTACTACAGCTGCTTTATACGGAATCGCTCAAATTTGAAAGCACTATAACATCAGGCTCATATAGTTTCAATGATAGCTACTATAAGATCCGCATTAGGTCAACATGGGGTGGGTGGGTGAGGCGGTGGGTGGGTGCTTATCAGAATGGTTGTTGATTGCATGTAACATATTCATTGAAAATAATTAAATTTTATGGCTTTTAGTTACAATTTAAAAACCCCAAATTCGATATTTTGACTTATTTTGTATGTTTCCAACCACCTGACATGTTAATTTATTATACGTACAGAGGTACACAGTGTCCGGCTGTAATCACCCACTGTGGTGCAATAATGGCGCCTCCACATTGGTGAGTCCCCAGGTATCTATATGATATTAACCACAGCCAGGATCCGCGTGCTGCATTGTGCCCACCAATGAGCAACGGCTCCCAGGACTGTGTGGACACTTCCCTTTGTCCACCTGCTTTTAACAAACAAACAGGTTTAATATATTGACTGAGAAATATGACAAAACAAGCGAATTGGGGGAGTTTCTTGCTTATATTTTCGGGACTGGATTTTGGGCATGCTAAAATTAGCAGATGAACCATAAACATCACTGGAACATCTCCAAGTCAAATTAGTAAAAAATAATCAAGTATAATTAACTATAGTACGCCAGCCGCAGCAAAGGTGCTCTGTTGTAGTAAGCTATTCTGAGATAAAATTGACGAAAGAACAGTTACAGTTTAAGCGCTGCGGTGGTCATCGAAATATGGTCACTCAAGATATGTCGCATTATTTGTTATAGGAAATAACTTTTGTGGCAAAATCACAATGGTTAATTAAGACAAGGAATCTTCCAGTTTATCCATCCATCATATTATGTCATAATCAACTACGTGACGTGTTGGATGACGTCATAATCAATGGCGTCGTTAATGGCGTTGATAACTACGTCACGAACGCATAATTGCTGACGGACTATGCGTTCCTGTACGAATTGCTTTTACTATTTAATATGCCATTTAATTGTAGTTCAGGGATCGATAGTTCCCAACACGAGCGCGGTGTGGTTGGAGCTTAGCTAGAAACTGGCGTGGTATAGCTAAAACTGGAAAGGTCCAATGGTCTTATGACTACCCGTTTCAAAGAACTGCCGTCCATTCACACAAGTGACCTCCTAATCAGTTACGTCACATGTAAGCTGACGTCACAACCACAATGACGTATCTAGTTCCGACAGTGAGATCGAAAATTTCATCACGTGTATGAATTGTTTGCCTTTGATAAATTTACTTAAATCTTTGTTGAATATTTTAAAACTAATTTGACTGGCGCTGTTGCCTGGCAGCAACAGTATTCAGTCAAATTAGATTCCAAATATTAAACAGCCGATCTGTATAGTTACTTTGAAATTGGGATTCTAAGAATTCAGAATTCAGCGCACTCTATATAAATCGACACACGCGTAAACAGTGGGCGGAGCTTAGCTAGAAATTGGAGGGCATAACTAGAAATAGATTCCTGTATTGCTCATTATAGACAGGATTGAGAGTACTACTTACTTGCTGGGCTACAATTGATTGACACCTCTGTTACAAGTTCAAGTCCAAGCTCACATTTTATTCACTCAGGCTTCACATAAAACATATGAGGGAAAATATTTTACAATTAATATTCTGGCGGTTGATATAAATTACATATTTCATATTGTTAGCATTGTAACATTAAGATGTAACAGAGCATCATCAATATTTCTCATAAATCCTATGTACAGTTTGTTATCACATTAGCATCGTTTAAGTTTAATTAAAATAGCCATATATGCGGACAATTTAATAATACATAATTGTATGCGAGTTTAAAATCACGAATTATAGCCTTTTTCTTCGCATGGATAAGGTATTCTCAGAGGTTTATTAGCACAGGCCACTTGCATATTGAAAAGAGCCCTTTTGTTTTGTCTATTGTGTGATTGGTAGTGTAGTACTCAGGTATATATTTATCTCTTTCTGGGTTATATTTGAGGCAGACAAAAGGAAAGTGCAGTTCATCCTCTACACAGTTACATGTATCACAAAGACGTTCACTCCTTTCCGCTCCCGTCCACCTCCAAGTCGTAATAGCTAATTTGTGATTTAACTTTCTAAAATGTCATAACGTTATTGCATCACGGTGGGGTAGAATTACGAAGTATCGTTCCAAATTTACATCGTCTTTTATTTTGCTATAGAATGATAACCAGCTTCGCTCGCTGATGTCAGTTATACATTTCTCTTTAAATTGATTTTCTAAAACTGTTTGTACCTGATTAGTTAATTGTGTTTTATTTATGTTGGCCACTTAAACACATCGATCTCCTGGACAAAACAAGTCCGATACACTATTATATTTTATGACAAAACCTATCTATGTTTTAATTCCTAATGAAAAGGTTTGGAAATAAACAAATGGCAATGTAGTTATGCATAAACCCCGTGCTCATCTGAAAATTGAAATATACGTTCATGGGGAGGGGCTGGTCACAGATTTGGTTAACTTGAACTGTATCAATGCTGGGGTAGTTGTTGAGCGCAGTAGAACTATGTCATATCCGCTTTTATTTTTAGTTGTGCATCGCACCTAATAGAAGTTGGTTTATCTGTACGTGCGGATGTCCGTCATTTTTTAACATTAACGATATGCCTATAGAAACGATATGTTAAGTCATAGCTTGCATTGCTATTCTCTCTTTGACTTGTACTTAGTATATTTTCCATCGAATGATTAAAATGTACCTTTCCAGTTGTAGACATGCCCAGCCCATCTCTCTCTCTAAGCTCCACTTACACCTCGTCCGTGTTGTGATCTATCAATCTCGCTGACTAGCAATTTCCAGAAAAACAATGCAGGTAAGCTGTTAAATATTTTGAAATATGCCTATGGCAATAACAGCCCCCAGTCAGGTTAGTTTCAAAATATTCAACAGAATGGTTATTAAATAATAAAAACGCACAATTCGTACAACACCGCATCAATTAAGCGTTCGTAACGTACTTATCTACGCCATTCACGACGTCATTGATTATAACGTCGTCCTACACGTCACGTAGTTGATTATGACGTTATATAATGGATGGATAAAGTGGAATGGTTACTTTATCGTTGAGGTCTACACCAGGTTATGTACGTGAGCTTATCTCCACAATATGATCGTTCATGATGTAGGCATGTCAGTGATGTTCTTTGTGACTTTGGTGACGCTGAGTACGTTGTATTAACCCACATTGAATCACATCTGCCAGATCTTACTCCTTTCGCATTTCTATTTTGTACAGGTATGCGTGTGGAATGTCAGTCTCTCCAGCATGCATGCTCTTATCGTAGACCTACATTATACAGCCCTCAGCAAACACTCTCAGTTTGGATATCATGTTCTCTCCGATGGAAAGAGTAGCGGATCCAGCACAGCGACAGAGATGCATGCTAGTACGTTGCTGGAGCTTGAGTCGCAACCATCACTAATTACTCTTTGTCAATGTGTTCTATTAGTGGTTTATCTAACAATAGGTGCTTCATCATATGCATAGTGAGAATCCGTGCTTATTATGCATTGGTGAGGGACCTAATCAAAAGCACAGGAGAAATCCAGGACTGTGATATCAACTGTTGCTGCTACTGCTGCTGCTAGCGCTGCTGCTGCTACTGCTGTTGCTGCTGCTGCTGCTGCTGCACTACCACTACTACTACTACTACTACTAATACTACTACTACTACTACTACTACTACTACTACTACTACTACTACTTTTTTTTAAATCCGAAGCTGACGCAGTCGGACAAACTTCACGGGGGAACTCCTTTAAAAAAGCTTGCCAACCCCCAGAAAAAAACTGGTGACCTAGTAAGCCTGATTAATATTACACCAAAACAAAAAATAATTAACATATCTACCTCACGAACATTAATACAATCTATAAATACATACCGCTTAAACGGTATAGATACAAAACAATAAGCTGATAAAGAGCTGATAGCAAAACAAAACTTAACAAAGGCATTACTATTCAATCCAGGTGTGGTAGTAGGCCCATGTGCCGAGTGCAACTGTCCGACAATCGAAAAGTGACTCGTCAATCAATGACAAATAAGTTCATCATTGACGCCAGTTGGCTGATTATTTAAAGATCAGCTGGCGTAGTAGCATTTGGGTAGCATAACACATAAAGTCGGCAGGAAAATTACAGAAACATAGATGGCGCTCTTGTTTACATTTTCGATTTAGTTTATTGTAAGTTTTTGTAAATTAAACGGAAACAAATAACCCTATAAAACCCTGTGCAAGTGTCTACAATTACTCGGGACTATTTTATAATTCAATGGCAACTTACTTTGTCAATTGATTATTAAATTACCCCAGTCTGTTTATTTGTTAGCATGAAGTATTAAACATAACAATATCAAAATGCAGACTAAAATGAATTACAAGACACAGATTAATTAAAAGACACAGATAAAACAATTGTAGTAACTGAATGATTTACGCTTTTTCCGGCTCATTTATTTTTACAGTTCCCAACTTTATTGAAACTATGTTTGTTTTGCACCACATGTCCTTGAATACTTTTCCTTTACCGTGCTGTTTTAATCTAAACTATTTGCAGGGAATATGATTCAGCAGCAATGAACGAAATATTGCCTTTATTGCACTATTGTGATTGCCCATAGATGGGTTTTTCATCTGCGCACACCGATGTTTCCAAATGGCCCAAGCACCTATGGGTAGCATTGTTATTAAAATAGTCTTATCAGACTTTGTGATATTTACACCGCTTGGTCCAAATTCTCTAAATAAGACTATGTGTGTTTCTAGAACAATGTGCTTAGCTCCAAATTGTGCCAAGATTTGGCTGATATACTCCCAAAATTGTGACGATATTGGACATTCTGCAAATAAATGCTCGATTGTTTCCTCGTCTGTTTGACATAAGTAACACCTATCAGATGTCGTTATATTGCACTTGTATGGCAAGTGTCCCACCCATAGCAGTCGATGTAGTAATCGCCACAATAAATCACGAGCCATATTTGGTATGTGTGGAGAATGCAAGATTTTCCATACATTTTTCCAACTGGATGGTTTATAGCTTGAGCCATCCCATCTCTTAATTGCTATGGGAGGTGTTACTTGTTTTCGTCTCATAACGTGGTACCATTCCTTGGATCTCATTTCGTATTTTAACATCTCATCATCAAGAACTAGTACAGGTTGCGGAGTCAAACTAGTATGATTTGCATTTGGCAGACGAAACCATTCAATTCGTACAGCAAATTTTATTTTATTTAGTAACCGCTGGACATCTATATGCCTCAAATCTGTTTTTCTAGCTACTTCTTGCATCGAAATAAATCTACGTGTTTGGGGGTGTATCATATCAGACATACGTTGAATGCATATTTTGCAAAGGACGGTAGATAAAGTACTGCTTTGTTTTAACATATATTACTATTGCCCGACAATTGCTGTTCTAGTACTTTCTTCCAGCACGTAGGTGGAGGCATGTATCCGTCAAATATTTCTAACTCCTTAACTTGATCTTTAAACACATCTGGTATCATTTGGCTATTCGTAGGTGGCTCCTCTGAGGCAAAAACACACTCCGCCAGAAATGGCTCTACAATTCTCTCCACGAGAGCTCGTGAAACACATGCCAACGTCGCATTTGATGTAATAAGATCATTCACAAATTTTAGCCTTAAAGACTTTAATATCAATTAAATCAAGTCCTCCTTCTAACTTAGTATTATTGAGAACACGATGGGAAACTAAATGCCTCTTTTTTTCTCATATGAATGGCAATATCAATTCGTTAACCTCCTTTTCTACATGTTTTGCATGTGTACAACAGATGCTGTATACCATAGCCCAGATAATGCCAAGTTGTTGACAACAAACACTCTACCAAAATTGAAAGAGGGCGACGCTTCCAATTTGCTAATTTTCTCTTAAGCTTAGATACTCCTTCATTCCAATTTTGTGTTTTATTCGGGTTCCTGCTAAAATAGATGCCTAAAATCTTAATGGTATCATTAGACCAATTGATTTCAAGTGGCTTGTCATTCCGCTCTTTCCATGGCCCCAAAAATAATCCTTTGGATTTTCCTTTATTCATTTTCAAACCAGGCGCATTTTGGAACTTTGCTAGTCCTTGGTTTAAAATTGTAAAATCATTGTTTGAACTAGCACAGCTGTGTCATCAGGATATTGTGACACCTTAAGTGGTCTTTCTATGCCACGAATACATATACCTTGAAGGTTATTATTTTGCCTCAATGCTATGCCAAAGGATTCCATCACAATAACAAATAATAACACCGATAGGGAACATCCCTGTCTAACACCACGTTCTAAGATAATTTCTCTGGATAATTGATTGTTCACTAAATAGCTACTCTTGATATCCGTATATAAAATCTTAACCCATTTAATAAAGTCTGTGCCTAACCCAAATGATTGCAAGGAATTAAAAATAAAATCCCATTCCACACGGTCAAATGCCTTTTAGCTGTCCAAAGCAATCAGAGCTGAAGAGATGCTATCCTTCTCAACCATTTGTATAAGGACTCTTATTAACATGGTATTGGTTAAAATTGTCTGCTCGGTTCCAATAATTTCTCCTAAAACACTACCACGTTTCAATGTTAGTGCTCTGGATATTATTTTGTAGTCTACACATGGTAGAGAAATTGGTATGTAATTCTGAATTAGACGTCCGTCATCTCATTATCACTGCCTGTGTCTGACACTTTTTTATCTATATTTGCTAGCCAATCCAATTTTGCATCTTCATCAATTCTCTGACTTGTACAATGACTCATAGTAATTGCATACACTAGTATTCATTTCATTGTTGGTAAAGACTGTTGAACCACCCGGCATGTTTAATGAGCACATCACCTTATCTATTGCCCATGCTTTTTCTAATGTGCAAAAATATTGGGTTGGCTTTTCCCCTTCTGCATGCATCTGGGCTCTTGCTCTAATTTTTGCACCCTCAAACCCATATTGTTCTATATCACTTATTTTACTTTTAATTTTAACCAGTAATTCATAATAATTATCTTCACCATTATTTACTTTAGCATTAATTTTCATCAGTGATCGATGAAGTGTTTTCTTATGTTTGCGTATTTCCAATGCTTTTCTAATAGCATACTGTCGGGAAACATACATTAAATCCAGTTTTACATCTCCCACCATTGCAATGTGCTCTTATATAATGCTTTCTATTAATCCAATGCTGCCAACAGCTCTCTATATTATTCTTATAAAATTCTTCTCCAACAGTGTTGTGTTTAATTTCCAAAACCCGAACCCTTTTGTTACCCAGTCAACATTGACAAAGGTTACACAAACCATGTTGTAATCTGAGAATGCGACTGGCTTAATATTAACATCTCTCCAGTACCCTGTCAACAAACTATTCATATAAATGATGTCGATACTTGAACCAACTTTACCATCTGCCGAAAAAACATGTAAGATCTTTACAGTGAGGTTTTGATATTCTATAGGTGTCAACTAAATTTTCATTATCACATATTTGTTTTAAGAGTCTATGTGATGTATCAGTATAAGTTGAAGTTGCATTCCTATCATTTTCTTTATCTACGACACAATTAAAGTCACCACCCATTATTAAGTTCTCAGTGATGTTATCTAGTGCTGTTGTAGACATCTCAATAAAATAATTACTACGTAGTTGATGAGATGCAGGTCCATATATACACAGCAACGTGAAACGTGTTTGTTGTATATCTATTGTGTCTCTCACCCAGCGACAATTTGCATCTGATACTGAAGAGATTATATTTACATAGGCTGAACAACGAGGGAGTATAAGAATTGCTACGCCAGCACTATTATCTTGAGAAAACGAATAGAATATTCTGGATCCAGAAATCTTTTCTAAATTATCGTATTAGTCTGACTTCTGAATCTTTGTTTCCTGTATCAAAGCAATGCCAATCTGCTCATTTTTAGAGTCTCTAGTGATTGACGCTGCTTTATGTCACTATTTAAGCCTCTACAATTGAGTGTACACATTAGCATAAAAAGTAATAAAATGATGTGTACAACCGCCATTATTAAGCTAACTAGATTTTGGTTTTTCGGCCCTCTCTTAGACCACTTACCTATTTTACTCTCAAATTCTGTACTACTTAGTTCGACTTTTTCTAAATGCTTATATTTTAATATATCTGAATCATGACACAGACGCATATATTTAGCCCCTTTTGCCGTGATATATGAAATAACACCTCTCCTGCCTCTGACCTGTACATGACCAATTCATCTGGTGATTTAGAACTCTGTATTTGAACGGATATATCGGATTCAGCCACTGACATATTATCGTCTTCTATATCACTTTCCTCTATTTCTGATTCAGAACTGTCTCCATCTTTCTGTCGCTTTGTTCCAGTCAATCGATCCGAGACACCAATTACTTTCTCTATGTTATTTAAATCGTCTAGATTGAGAGTACTCAGTGGAAAATCAGAGTTAGTTTCAGTATCTTGCGACGTGAATTTTACTTGTCCGAAATTAAAACTTTTTCTAGAGGGTATTGATCATCATCTTCAACTTGTGTGGAATTAACCTCTCTGACATCAGACTTGAATTGACTTGTTACTTGAGTTAGACTTAGCCCCTCGTCTAGAACCTCTATTCCATCACCTGCAACTACAGCGATTGGATTCTTAGTTTTTTCACCAAGCGTCTCATTAACATGGACTCCAGCTTCAATCTTAGCAATTACCGGCTCTATGACATTTTATTTAGAAACATGCTTCTCATTAACATGGACTTCAGCTACAATCTCAGCAACTGCCGGTTCTATGACATTTTCCTTAGACACAACTTGTTCTGCACTTTTATCAGCACCCTTTTTGACAGATTTGTTCTGCGGGCATCGCCACTTAAAATGATCAGATGACCGACAAACTAGACATTTGTTTTTGTTAAGGAAACCTGTTGCAATATGTTCTGTGCTTAAGCAGATTCTACACTCTTTGAGTTGCCACCTGTACCATAATGGCAAAATAAATTGACCATCTACCGTGACCTTACTTGGGAGAGTTTGTTCTACATTTTTTAAACAAATTCCTCTGATGCCATTTTCTAAGGTTCGATCAAAGGGATAGGTTTCATGTTCTACTTTTCCTACTTTGTCATACTTGATCAATTCATTGATAACCCCTTCATCTGGGATCGCTAACGGAACCTTCATCTTAACTAATAGACGATCAGATTCTATTTCCTCCACATTACACACGTCGCCCTTCGCGACAAGGACCTCGTCGAGCAACTTTTCCTTCACACTTTCATTAACACCAATGACATTCCATACAGATTTGGAAACATTAATGAGACCTTGAAGGACCTGTTAGTCTGTTCGAGTTGACCAGGGACAGCCAATTGATTATAAAGCTTCATATAATTAAAGAACTAGGCGTGCGCTTACAATTGACAAAAGAATTAAATCTACTCACTCAAGCGATCTTGCCAAATATAATGCGCTAGCCAACGAACTATAGAAATAGCATACTGACGCGGGGAGAAATGTATTCCATTGGCCACAATAAGAGGAGACTTATTAAATGGCGGAAACCGCCAGCTAAGAGGAGTGCGTTTAGAAAATGGAGACACAAAATCCGCTACAACCAAGACAAGAATTTACAAATTAAACATAAAGTTTGAAATTAAAATTTTAAAGGAAATACTAATATGAAATATATGTATAAAATTCATCTACAAAATCGCGCTGGAAACTAGCCAATTCGGGCAGCAATTGCAGAGCTAAATAAACGCGTGCGTTTACTACTACTACGACTACTACTACTACTACTACTACTACTACTACTACTACTACTACTACTACTACTACTACTACTACTACTTCTACTACTACTACTACTACTACTACTACTACTACTACTACTACTACTACTACTTCTACTACTACTACTACTACTACTACTACTACTACCACCACCACCACCACCACCACCACCACCACCACTACTACTACCACTACTGCTACTACGGCGACGACGACGACGACGACGACGAAAGAGGATTCTTTCTCTGGATGGTGGTCTGGTGGTAGAGCACGAAAATTGCCATAAAAAATTGAAAAGGTAAACTCAAAATCCGCTACAACCAAGACAAGAATTTACAAATTAAACATAAAGTTTGAAATTAAAATTTTAAAGGAAATACTAATATGAAATATATGGATAAAATTCATCTACAAAATCGCGCTAGAAACTAGCCAATTCGGGCAGCAATTGCAGAGCTAAATAAACGCGTGCGTTTACTACTACTACGACGACTACTACTACTACTACTACTACTACTACTACTACTACTACTACTACTACTACTACTACTACTACTACTACTACTACTACTACTACTACTACTACTACTACTACTACTACTTCTACTACTACTACTACTACTACTACTACTACTACTACTACTACTACTACTACTACCACCACCACCACCACCACCACCACCACCACCACTACTACTACCACTACTGCTACTACGGCGACGACGACGACGACGACGACGAAAGAGGATTCTTTCTCTGGATGGTGGTCTGGTGGTAGAGCACGAAAATTGCCATAAAAAATTGAAAAGGTAAACTCAAAATCCGCTACAACCAAGACAAGAATTTACAAATTAAACATAAAGTTTGAAATTAAAATTTTAAAGGAAATACTAATATGAAATATATGGATAAAATTCATCTACAAAATCGCGCTAGAAACTAGCCAATTCGGGCAGCAATTGCAGAGCTAAATAAACGCGTGCGTTTACTACTACTACGACGACTACTACTACTACTACTACTACTACTACTACTACTACTACTACTACTACTACTACTACTACTACTACTACTACTACTACTACTACTACTACTTCTACTACTACTACTACTACTACTACTACTACTACTACTACTACTACTACCACCACCACCACCACCACCACCACCACCACCACTACTACTACCACTACTGCTACTACGGCGACGACGACGACGACGACGACGAAAGAGGATTCTTTCTCTGGATGGTGGTCTGGTGGTAGAGCACGAAAATTGCCATAAAAAATTGAAAAGGTAAACTTACACTCAAGATGATGAATGAGCTAGATCCTAGCGCCAGTGTATGGTCAAAGACAGGGTTCATAGAACTAAAGCTTGACAATAATAAAAACTACTACTACTACTACTACTACTACCACTACTACTACTACTACTACTACTACTACTACTACTACTACTACTACTACTACTACTACTACTACTACTACTACTACTATTACTACTACTGCTGCTGCTGCTGCTGCTGCTGCTGCTGCTGCTGCTGCTGCTGCTACTACTACTACTACTACTACTACTACGTTCCCAGTATTGAAGAAATAGTAATCCTAACACGAGCCATTTAAATGCATACTATGTTGTTCTTTTGTTCTCAGACCCTGCAAGCACCAACTTTGAGTGGCATGGGACAAAGAATGAGAGGGGCAGTTTTTAGATGCAATCATCACCACACAGATAGTCGCACACGCGTTTTCCAATCAATAGTATTAATAACACAAGTCTGACAAACCAAAGAGACGGTGTATTATAATCGCACATAGAATACAGCACTTGTTTTCAAGGCATTCTATATCTCTCTGCCTGCTGAATTTCTGCAGACCACATTTTCCATGGGCTTTAGCTCTTGACCGGCTGGATATATTTAAAACAATTTGACTGAAAGTTGTTGGGGGCTAACACACTGACAGCTTTCAGTCAAATTGTTTTCCAAATATTCAGCAAGTCAAGTGAAGTGTTATTGCCCATAGAAATCATTATATGGTGGCTTGCGGCAGTCAGACAGTTATGGTTGAGTTTGTGGATGGTTACAGAAATGATGACAGGGATGCTGAAGAATATGCCACTCAAACATGAAAGATATGGGGCGGGGTGGGGTGGGATGGGGCGGGGAGGTGATTGCACATAATACATACACTTGATTCCTACTGATATATAGTTTAATTTAAACTGCAGCTTCCTTAACATATTAGATTAGGCATAGGAGAGGAAAAGGTAATTTTGATAAACTGTGTGTATAAAGGCTAACATAGAACTTGTATATTTCTTACAGTAACTATACGAAAGAAATTAGAAGGGATGTTATCTAGTGATAATAATATTAAATAGAAAGTGCTAAAATAATTTACGCAATTTCCATTGGCAAAAGTCATTTACAAGCTTTAAGACATGAAAGAGAATACCATTATCACGCAGAAGCTGCGACTGAAGTTGATACAGTCATAATTCAGATCAACAAAAAATAATTCATCTAATTTTATTACAATGGAATTAGCAGATTCTCTTCGGAATGCAACAATAAAAGATG
This sequence comes from Chaetoderma sp. LZ-2023a, assembly GCA_034401795.1. Lineage (NCBI taxonomy): Eukaryota > Metazoa > Mollusca > Caudofoveata > Chaetodermatida > Chaetodermatidae > Chaetoderma > Chaetoderma sp. LZ-2023a. The sequence goes on from CM067375.1 coordinate 52,295,367, forward strand.
CCAGTGACGATATTGTTCTCAACAAAGGTATTCCCGAATTTCTCTACAAGCAGTTACCAATAACCTATCATTTGTGTGGCTTGGTCCTAAATATGTGTTTACTTATCTATTTCGTGAGATCAGGCAAATATCTTCAGCCTGTGTTTACCTTACTTACAAGCCTGGCTGTATCGGACGTAATGTGCTGTATTGCAGGGGCTACCTGCACTTCGATAATATTTCCAGTAATGGCTTTTCCTCAAGTTGGATTTACGTGCAAACTTTATATTTTTAATATATTCTATGGGTTATTGGGAAGCGGATATAATCTTGTTTTCTTTGCCATGCTCCGTTTCTGCCAGTTAGTTTTTCCTCTCAAAGCTCACGTGACTGTCACGTGTAGTCTCGTTGTGAAAGTATGTATAGCTATCCACATTGCAACGGCAAGTTATGCATTGGCACATGCAGTGCTATTTAGACCAATGAGAGTATATTACCAAGGTGAGATGGTGACCGTGTGTGTATATACTCGGGATGTTTACATTAAAGATTTAATCAGTAATATTTTTTCGACAATTATTCCAGGAGTGTCCATTTTTCTGCTTCACATCTCTAAGTATATTGCTCTGGCTTGTTCCAAAACATCCCGCGGAACGAAACAAGGTCAGCATAATGCTGACATGCGTGCTGTGGCGATTGTAATCATATTATTCTATATCACGTGGCTTATTCCAAACTCATATGGACTCATAGCACATCTGTTTTTTGAGAATTATCGTATGATGTCTGATCTCATTTATCTGGTTCTTGGCCATGTCCTAATTAGCAACAGTACTTTGAATCCGATTGTTTATGTTCTTGCCGCAAAGTCAGTGCGAGATGACCTCATCAGGTTCATATGCCCAAGACACGTATAAAAATGTGACAATTTAAATAAATGTTAGTTTCTAACAGAGCAGTGGTAAAGGGGAAGTGTGTAGTTATCCTATTTCCACAGATAGTCGAAAACAAAATGTGGAAATTCATTCATTTGTTCGTTCGTTCATTCATTCGTTCGTTCATTCGTTCGTTCATTCTATATTATATTGAACAATAAGTAAATGGGCCACAAATTGATTTCCTATAGGATTCAATACTTTAGAAATCCCATCGGTTTCGATACCGCGAACATTTTCAAGCAGACAATCAACAAATCGGCTACTATTGTTGCCGAATGCTGCTGCAGAATAGATGGCCATGAACCAATTTCGACTCCCAAATGATTCTGGGTGTGGTGTGTGTGGAAACAAACGTGTGATCTATTGATGTCCACAATGGCATATATACTGCAACTAGCATGTTAGTTACTAACAGAGCAGTGATCAAGGGGAAGTGTAGCAATCCTATTTCCACAGATAATCGTAAACAAAATATGGAAAATCATTCATTTGTTCGTTCGTTCAGTCATTCGTTCGTTCATTCGTTCGTTTATTTATTTGTTCGTTCTATACTATATTGAACATAAGAAAATGAACCACAAATGCATTTCCTATAGGATTCAATTCTTTACAAATCCCATTGGCTTCAATACCGCGAATATTTGCAAGCAGACAATCAACAAAACAGCTACTATTGTTGACGAACGCTGCTGGAGAATGGATGGGCATGACCTAATTTCGACTCCAAAGTGACTCTGGTGGGGGTGAAAACAAACGTGTGATCTATTGATGTCCCCAATGACATATAATGCAACTAGAATGGATGACATTCTGTACTAAACTTTTCCTGTTAATGTCACATTTTTTAATTCTGCCACTGTAATATCTGGAATTTAACAAAACCACAGGGCAACCAAAGCGCGTGTGGTGTCCACTCGACCCACGTGTCCAGTGGCTATATTGTAAATATAGGGATCCATTTCTAGCTATGCTCGGCCTATTTCTAGCTATGCTCCGCTCACTTGTAGCTTGCTCCGGCCATTTCTAGCTCATTTTGCGCGTGCATTTCAATCGATGTTAACTCTTAGAATCCCGACATCTTAGAATCAATCTCAAGGAAACAACTATACAGGTAAGCTGTTAAACATTTGAAACTAATATGACTGGGAGCTGTTGATCGATGCCTATGGCAGGAACAACCGCAAACCAAATTAATTTGAAAATATTCAAAGGAAGTATATTACATTGTAAGGTCAGCAAAGACATACACTTCATACGGGTACTGTCTGACAATGGACCTTTCCAAGTTTATCCATCGATCGTATAACGTCATATGACGTCTTAATCAACTACGTGACCTGTAGGATGACGTCATAATCATGAAGTCATGAATGACTCGATATAGTCCGTCTTTAGCACTTAATAGTGCGACACTTTGTACGAATTGTATGTCTTTACCATTTAATAAACATTATGTTGAATATTTTGAAACTAATTTGACTGGACGCTGTTGCTGATAGGCAGCAACAGCATCCAGTTCAATTAGTTTCAAAGTATCTAACAGCTTAACTGTAGTTTTCTGGATTTTTATAGTCACGGAGTTCAGAGATCGATCGATCCCAACATGGACAATGTGCGGGTGAAGTTTAGATAGAGATGGGCAGGGCATAGCTAAAGATGGATATACATCATTTGATTGTGACATCAGCTAATATGTAACGTATTTGATTATGACGTCAGATACTTTGACAGATTGGATTCCTGCATTGAATGAATCGCCTTGAACACTGCTGTGTAAGATGTATGCGTATATCAATGCGTGTAGCTAGCCAAGCCGAGACAGATAAATAAAATGACAGAAAGACAATCCTAGCAAAACTGCCCAGAAGTAGGCCTATATCTTGATCTGTCGGTAGAACAGGATACTGGGTCTGTACACGGGGTTCATAACTGAAGTCTGCTGCCATTAATGGTCTGTTAATAAAATGAAATAATGTGATGTTGAATGGTTGAATGGTACACCTATGAACTCGATGAACAAACACTCACGCATGCACCCAACACCGTCAACTAGACCCACACGCACGCACGCACGCACGCACGCATACACGCACGCACGCACACCCACGTGCACGCGCATACGCACACACACGCACGCACACACGCTCGCACACCTTTGATACTCAAATTCGCATCAGTATGAAGTTTGACATCACATATATATGCCTACCCATATTCATGTTCACGTGCCAGATAATAATGTTAAAATGGCACAGACAATAATATGGAATTTGTATTACGAGGCTTAATTAATTAAACTATGAATGACTACGTGATTGATAAGCCGTGTGATTTTGCTTTAAAATCATGTTTATTGTACATGTGCAGAAATTTACACTACAGTAACTACCAAGAGGAACCTGAAGCCAACATAGGCCTATGCTACAGTTCGTGCATTTTTAAAAACATACTTCATTGTATCATGTGCACAAAGATTGGCGTGGGTGGGTGGGAGGGAGGGAGGGAGGGAGGGCGGGAGGGAGGGAGGGAGGGAGGGAGGGAGGGAGGGAGAGAGAGAGAGAGAGAGAGAGAGAGAGAGAGAGAGAGAGAGAGAGAGAGAGAGAGAGCGAGAGAGAGAGAGAGCGAGAGAGAGAGCGAGCGAGAGAGAGAGCAAGAGAGAGATAATAATAATAATAATAATAATAATAATAATAATAATAATAATAATAATAATAATAATAATAACAATAAAATCAATGAAAATGAAACCCCGACTCCTCATCTCCCCTTAATATATTCGCTGAGAGAGATTTGCAAGTGCAGGTTCAAGATTCTTCAACATTATGCCCGGTTCAAAAACATGTATTGAATTGTGGGGGAGTTGGGGTTAGTTGGTGGGATGTGGGTGGGTTGTAAAACAAACAGATTTTGCTGTAGTACGAGCACAACTGAGGTCCTCTCGCATGGTAGTAACCAATCAAATTAGAACTAATTATGGCTGGGCATGTTCAAGAAATATAGCAACATTTTCATAAAACTCTTAGACTAACATGGGAGATTACTGGCGTGTGATAGGTTCAAAACCATTTGAGATCTTGCCAGAAATACACAATTTTGGTGAAATATTGGGTTTCTCAGGGGTGATAATTCCGGCAGATATGGTCGGATTTTCCGAAAAGGGCACATGCGTATCTTCAAGTTGTACTGGCAACATTGACCAAGTCTCAGAGGATTTTGATTTAAACATATTTTATTGTAACAATTACACAATGGGATCGGTCCCAAGTTCTTACAACTTAGATTTGCCCTCTCCCTACAGAATTATTATAAGCAGCCAATGATTGAGACCACTAAAACGAGGTGAGAGAGAAACAATAAATTAAGAGGTGTGTGTGTGTGAGAGAGAGAGAGAGAGAGAGAGAGAGAGAGAGAGAGAGAGAGAGAGAGAGAGAGAGAGAGAGAGAGAGAGAGAGAGCGAGCGAGAGAGAGAGAGAGAGAGAGAGAGCAAGAGAGAGATAATAATAATAATAATAATAATAATAATAATAATAATAATAATAATAATAATAATAATAATAATAATAATAATAATAATAATAATAATAGCCATCAAGAGAGAGATGTAGGGGAGAAAAACGATGTAAACAGATTAAAAAAGAATAGGAAAGAAAAGAACAGCTCCTTCAAACACTTTCATTGTCGGATAGCAGTTAGCCATTAATATAATAAATTAAACAATACGAATAATTGAATTAACAGACCATATTCATGGTTATTCCATCCCGTCGTCATTTGCCCCCATTTACCCACCCCAACCCTTCCTCTCAACTCCCACCATGCTTTCACCAGGTCTTCTCTTCTCGTTTCTTACACGAAACAAAACGAAACAGAAACGAGAAATGAGACCCAGTCACCTCCAATCCCCCACACATTCAAAATGGCTCCACTCCTGTGTATTTAGGTAAGTCTGAACTTTTAGCCTCCTCATAACTTGGAACGAAAAGTTTGAAGAGATTAACGGTTTAGCGAGCCTTTATTGCATCCCCATCATCCCTCTCCTGTCGTCATCGTCGTCGTCGTCGTCGTCGTCGTCGTCGTCGTCGTCGTCGTCGTCGTCGTCGTCGTCATCGTCATCGACGTCTGCGGCATCGCATTATCGTGGATGGCCCGAAAAGTAATAGGAGAGTAATACATTAATTGTGAGTACGGGAAGAACTATATACACAGCAACGACAGCGGAAATAAAGCATTACAGTATATAGCACATCTATGCAGTCATTTCTATCATAAACATTTAACAGTAACGACAGAGAAGCAAACATTTAAAGTATATTTATCTCAGAGGAATCGCAACTAAAGGATAGTAGTTGGGTTAACGGGGTATTATTACAGACAGCCACACAGATAGACTGACAGATGAAGGACCGATAGATGTACGTTTCATGGCGGGGAGGGGGGGGGATAAAAAAGTAGACAACAAAGAAATTTTTCAGGAAACCATGCAGATATTTGGCACCCACATCAAAATTGTTAAAGGTTGTGTAGCTCTGTGCTGAATAATTTTCCGGCCTCGGAAAAAGAACTCGCATATCTGCGCATGATACTGATTTATGTTAGCAGGAGATGGACAGACGGATGTGTTGATCACTATATCTCCAGCCATGTCGGTAGGTGAATGCCTGTACCATCGACATTTGAGATAGATGTAAAAAATTTGTTAAGCATGTTGCCTTTTCTAAGTCAGTGTTAGCATATTTTGCATTTCCATTATGATCATAAAGCAGTGGTGGGATCGTTGTGATATGATTTCCGTTAATAAGTTGTTTCACTAATTTCCTGTATGGACGAGGATTATGAGTAGACAGTTCATGTAACATTTTATCTGCAGATACTATAAAATCCTGTTTTACTTCCTTTTTCATATTATTAACTTTCTTTCTTTGTCTTTTTGCACCAGTGGCTTTGCAGTTGCCTCCACCTAGCCCTTTTTCTAAGCCGACCGTGTTCTCACTAGAGACTTAATCAGGAATAACGCCATACTGAGAACACGGCTTTAGCGTCCAGTCGAACCATGGTTTGTCGCATGTCTTAATTGTTAATACTCTGTTGGGAATACATCACGGAACACATTCTTTTACAATATTTATAAAAAGGGAAGTGAATAATTCGCAAATTTCATTTACATCATTTACATGGCCACGTGTTAAAAACAAAGCTACCCATGACGGTGTATCGAGAATTTCCCTGTTCACCTTTCTTAAATCGGCTTTCTTATATATCCAAACTCTTCTTTTAAATGTGTTCTTAATTTGTTTTAAATTTATTATATAACGTAATAATATCTTTGAGATTATGACGATTTAATTCGTGTAATCCAGGTGGAATTATTGCTGAAACTTTAAATCTGTAACGTATGAAATAAATATGTCATGACAAGCTAAGGCCGTGTTCTCACTAGAGACTTAATCAGGAATAACGCCATACTAATGTATGGCGTTATTCCCAATTAACTCTCTAGCAAGAAAACGGCCTTAGTTACATAATTTCCCTCGTATTTCGCCCGGTAGTCTATATCAGCTTCGATATTGGCCATCACGCTTCCTATTCGGGAGAATTTATTCTGTTTTTGAGGTGCTTATAATAACAACGATAACGATAATGAAGGTAACAATGATGATGATAGGAAATACGATAATGATGTTAATGTCATTGACAACAATGGTAATAATAATGCTGATGATAATGGACCTGTCCACAGTATCCATCCATCATATGACGTCATAATAAACTACGTGACGTATAGAATGACATCATAATAAATGACGCCATTATGACGTCATAAATGACGTAGATAAGTACATCACGAACGCATAGTTGAAGACGGGACTATGCGTTGTTGTACGAATTGTATGGCTTTACTATTTAATAAATATCCTGTTGAATATTTGGAACTAATTAACAAATTAGTTGCAAAATATTCAACAGCTTAACTGTATAGTTTTCAGGAAATTGATAGTCAGTGCATTCGAGGGTCGATCAATCCCAACACCACGAAATGTGGGTGGAGCTTACCTAGGGATGGGCGGGGCATAGCTAAAAATGGAAAGGTTCATTGTGATAATCTTAATAATATTGATGGTACGTATTGGCGCCGGTGTGCTTGGTGATAGAAATGTTGAAGTTGTATGGTTTTATGAGGCTTTGATGGTGTGCCTGGGTGTGATGAGGCGGGGATAATCTTGACATATGGGGATTTCGTTGCGTATAGGTTCATGGAAATTTCTTAAGTTGTGAAGTTGAATTATGGACACGAGTCCATAATTCAACTCTACAGCTTGGAGAATGGAGCTTTCCAGTTTATCAATCCATCATATGGCGTCATAAGCAACGACGTGGGCGCCACGAATTGGTGAGGGACTATGCGTTGTTGTACAAACTGTATGCCTTTATTTTTTAAAGTGTGCATGACACGACGGGTATAACTTTGCATAAATAGATGACACTTGTTGAAGATTTGCGGTCTCCGGTCCTCTCTAAGAATTTCTCTTTCAGCTTCGGCAAGACTTGTATGTACGATTGCTGCGACAATCGGTCTTACCGAGGAAAAAAGAGAGTGATACGAGCTCGCCTCGTCTGTAGATGTACTTGACGATATTTATTTTCGTATCCGGGCCTGATCTGACTGGACCACTAAGATTAGATGGTACGGCACGGTGTTTCTCCGTGTCCTCCAGAGTTAGATAATATATATAACCCAAACTCGTGCCTTGTGATAACTTTACAAGGTGATGCTTTTATTGACTATTCTAACTATACACTACTAACGTGACTTTTACTGTCACCATGATAAATTAAATACTTTAACAATTTATTATAATTCGAACTATTCAACTTATTCTATTTCTATTCTATACGGATTACTCTCGATCGCTGTCGATTTTCTATCCTATATAATGCTACAGTTCTTGAGTACTCCAATTTATTCCTCAAGAACTCTAACGATAACGAAGTACTGCTGGCTCCGGAATCAATGATGACAAGGCAAGCCCCTATAAAAGGCAAAGTGCCCCTTTTATACTATTCTCATTTTCTACCCTATCTTCGTTTGGTTTCTCTTCCCCAGAGTTTGATCGGATGCTCATTGATTGTGACGTCATCCTGACTAATCAAACTCCGGGCTTTTCTTCTAGGGAGAGAACATCGAACACGGTCCAATCGGTTTATGCCGGTTCTGATTTGATGCGATCTGTCAGCTAACTAACAACATTATGGTATCCGTTGTTGTAGCATGCCTTTCTATGATTGACATATAGTTGATATACAAATTTCGATTGTGTTATTAATTCCTACAGGACACTACAATGCCTCTGTCCTGTCCCCTTGCCTACCTTGGATAAGCCTGTAGGAAACGAACGTTAATAAGCACATGAGCTGTATGATCTCATTGCCAGCTGGTGTTGTTGTATTTGCTTAAGGGAGTCGGAATGCCGACCGTCAACAACTAAATGTCAGTCTGTCACCTATATTCCTGTCGATTCCTATCGATTCTTTTCTCTTGAATATTTATTAAACTATTGGCCGAAACGACTGCTGAACATTATAAAAGTGTGTGCCGATCCCACAGCAACAACTTCATCTTCAACTATTGACAGCTATCACCAACTCAGAACCGCCATTTCCATCTCATTCATAGCTATTCTATCATAATATTTCAGCTATAGTTTCGCATCAGTTTCTATCTGGTTCCTGCGAAACCGTTTTCATCAGCACTGGTCGATGTCAACCAGTGCAGCGTCCTATTGCGTACATGCCTGATGCCTACCCTGCTACTCAGTTCATTAGCTCACCTGGTACTATCAAAGATGAATTTCACTGAGGTCTTACTCGTAAAATATAAGACATCTCGCGGGGTCATGACTCCCACAAGACAATCCGATATCTACAATGTGTCAATATCTCATAAAATACACACCGATTCACTTGAAATGTTTCTCTGTTAATAACAAAAATTACGTTTGTTCAATATCTGACAGCCTGTCACGAACACGCTTGTCGATTTCCAACTCAAAATGTATCATGTTTATGGGACGTAATCCCGCTAATTTCTTTGCTTAGACGGGTCTTATAAGACGACATTTATCTCACTTTCACAATAATTTCAATGAAAACTAGCACAATTTTTGCGATTTTTCAACACCTATTTGATAACCAATGCTAAGTAGAAAGAACTTGTACCCAATCCCTTGTAAACGCCTATAATAAAATATGTTTTAAAATTTCGGGCGAAACACAAATACGCGACAAAGCGTGTAATGATGTAGGCTGCATGTAGGCTGGTGAAGCACAAAAGCAAAAACAAAAGTAGGAGCAGTGTGTGTTAGTAAATTTCACACATACCTAACATCTCTTAGGGGGGGGGGGGGGGGGGGGGGGGGCAAACACGCACGCACGCACGCACGCACGCACGCACGCACGCACGCACGCACGCACGCACGCACCACGCACGCACGCACGCACGCACGCACGCACACACGCACGCACGCACGCACACGCCCCCCCCCCCACCCCACCCCGCCCCCACCTCCCACCACCTCCACGCACGCACGCACGCACGCACGCACGCACGCACGCACGCACGCACGCACGCACGCACGCACGCACGCACGCACGCACGCACGCACGCACGCAAACACACATATTTTGGTCAGGGTGGATTTCAGAGAGAGAGAAAGAGAGAGAGAGAGAGAGAGAGAGAGAGAGAGAGAGAGAGAGAGGAGAGGGGGGGGGAGGGGGGAGGGGGAGAGGGAGAGAGAGGGGGGGATGGGTGGAAGGAAGGAGGGAGCGAGCGAGAGAGAGAGAGAGAGAGAGAGAGAGAGAGAGAGAGAGAGAGAGAGGGAGAGAGAGAGCGCGAGAGAGAGCGAGAGGGTGGAGGGGAGGGGAGAGGGATGGAGGGAGGGAGGGAGGGAGGGAGGGAGGGAGGGAGGGAGGGGAGGGAGGGAGGGAGCGAGAGAGAGAGCGAGGGGAGAGGAGGGGAGGGGAGGGGAGGGGAGGAGAGGGGAGGGAGAGAGGGAGGGAGGGAGGGGAGGGGAGGGAGAGAGAGAGAGAGAGAGAGAGAGAGAGATAATAATAGTGGGAGAAAGATACATATATACCCGTAGGTTTGTGGTAGCGCGAGACAGTCCACGCACGCACGCTCCCGCCCGCCCACGCCAGACCGACCGGCCGACCGCCCACCCACACGCACGCACGCACACACTATCTTGCGTTCCACTGCTATCACAATAAAAAATGGAAAAGGAATTTTGTAGAAAAAGAAAAAAATAGTAAAATAGCAAAAAAGTTAGATTTAGCTGCCAACTGATGATTTATCTTTGCATCAAGAGAAGCCATCTGAGAGCACCTAGTTTTCAAAGGTTTTCTCGGGGAGGACCCCAGACGCAGTCTTGTGAGATCACCCCCAGTCAAATCTATGCCCCTGTCTCTTACTATATGATATACAGCATAATAGAGTTTCTTTTATATATGCACAGTAGCCATAAACGACATGCAATTCGGACAGTTTCGTGGCAGACCTTTCCAGCCTTACGTCATTTTGATTGTGACGTCAGCTAAGAAGTGGCAGGACCATTCCAACATCGTCGTGTCGT
>CM067375.1:52306409-52334849 GCA_034401795.1 Chaetoderma sp. LZ-2023a
CGCATGACACGTGTGTTTTGTGGATGGTTACAGAAATGATGACAGGGATGCTGAAGAATATGCCACTCAAACATGAAAGATATGGGGCGGGGTGGGGTGGGATGGGGCGGGGAGGTGATTGCACATAATACATACACTTGATTCCTACTGATATATAGTTTAATTTAAACTGCAGCTTCCTTAACATATTAGATTAGGCATAGGAGGGGGAAAAGGTAATTTTGATAAACTGTGTGTATAAAGGCTAACATAGAACTTGTATATTTCTTACAGTAACTATACGAAAGAAATTAGAAGGGATGTTATCTAGTGATAATAATATTAAACAGAAAGTGCTAAAATAATTTACGCAATTTCCATTGGCAAAAGTCATTTACAAGCTTTAAGACATGAAAGAGAATACCATTATCACGCAGAAGCTGCGACTGAAGTTGATACAGTCATAATTCAGATCAACAAAAAATAATTCATCTAATTTTATTACAATGGAATTAGCAGATTCTCTTCGTAATGCAACAATAAAAGATGCCAGTGACGATATTGTTCTCAACAAAGGTATTCCCGAATTCTCTACAAGCAGTTACCAATAACCTATCATTTGTGTGGCTTGGTCCTAAATATGTGTTTACTTATCTATTTCGTGAGATCAGGCAAATATCTTCAGCCTGTGTTTACCTTACTTACAAGCCTGGCTGTATCGGACGTAATGTGCTGTATTGCAGGGGCTACCTGCACTTCGATAATATTTCCAGTAATGGCTTTTCCTGAAGTTGGATTTACGTGCAAACTTTATATTTTTAATATATTCTATGGGTTATTGGGAAGCGGATATAATCTTGTTTTCTTTGCCATGCTCCGTTTCTGCCAGTTAGTTTTTCCTCTCAAAGCTCACGTGACTGTCACGTGTAGTCTCGTTGTGAAAGTATGTATAGCTATCCACTTTGCAACGGCAAGTTATGCATTGGCACATGCAGTGCTATTTAGACCAATGAGAGTATATTACCAAGGTGAGATGGTGACCGTGTGTGTATATACTCGGGATGTTTACATTAAAGATTTAATCAGTAATATTTTTTCGACAATTATTCCAGGAGTGTCCATTTTTCTGCTTCACATCTCTAAGTATATTGCTCTGGCTTGTTCCAAAACATCCCGCGGAACGAAACAAGGTCAGCATAATGCTGACATGCGTGCTGTGGCGATTGTAATCATATTATTCTATATCACGTGGCTTATTCCAAACTCATATGGACTCGTAGCACATCTGTTTTTTGAGAATTATCGTATGATGTCTGATCTCATTTATCTGGTTCTTGGCCATGTCCTAATTAGCAACAGTACTTTGAATCCGATTGTTTTATGTTCTTGCCGCAAAGTCAGTGCGAGATGACCTCATCAGGTTCATATGCCCAAGACACGTATAAAAATGTGACAATTAAATAAATGTTAGTTTCTAACAGAGCAGTGGTAAAGGGGAAGTGTGTAGTTATCCTATTTCCACAGATAGTCGAAAACAAAATGTGGAAATTCATTCATTTGTTCGTTGGTTCATTCATTCGTTCGTTCATTCGTTCGTTCATTCTATATTATATTGAACAATAAGTAAATGGGCCACAAATTGATTTCCTATAGGATTCAATACTTTAGAAATCCCATCGGTTTTCGATACCGCGAACATTTTCAAGCAGACAATCAACAAATCGGCTACTATTGTTGCCGAATGCTGCTGCAGAATGGATGGCCATGAACCAATTTCGACTCCCAAATGATTCTGGGTGTGGTGTGTGTGGAAACAAACGTGTGATCTATTGATGTCCACAATGGCATATATACTGCAACTAGCATGTTAGTTACTAACAGAGCAGTGATCAAGGGGAAGTGTAGCAATCCTATTTCCACAGATAATCGTAAACAAAATATGGAAAATCATTCATTTGTTCGTTCGTTCAGTCATTCGTTCGTTCATTCGTTCGTTTATTTATTTGTTCGTTCTATGCTATATTGAACATAAGAAAATGAACCACAAATGCATTTCCTATAGGATTCAATTCTTTACAAATCCCATTGGCTTCAATACCGCAAATATTTGCAAGCAGACAATCAACAAAACAGCTACTATTGTTGACGAACGCTGCTGGAGAATGGATGGGCATGACCTAATTTCGACTCCAAAGTGACTCGGGTGGGGGTGAAAACAAACGTGTGATCTATTGATGTCCCCAATGACATATAATGCAACTAGAATGGATGACATTCTGTACTAAACTTTTCCTGTTAATGTCACATTTTTTAATTCTGTCACTGTAATATCTGGAATTTAACAAAACCACAGGGCAACCAAAGCGCGTGTGGTGTCCACTCGACCCACGTGTCCAGTGGCTATATTGTAAATATAGGGATCCATTTCTAGCTATGCTCGGCCTATTTCTAGCTATGCTCCGCTCACTTGTAGCTTGCTCCGGCCATTTCTAGCTCACTTTGCGCGTGCATTTCAATCGATGTTAACTCTTAGAATCCCGACATCTTAGAATCAATCTCAAGGAAACAACTATACAGGTAAGCCGTTAAACATTTGAAACTAATATGACTGGGAGCTGTTGATCGATGCCTATGGCAGGAACAACCGCAAACCAAATTAATTTGAAAATATTCAAAGGAATGTATATTACATTGTAAGGTCAGCAAAGACATACACTTCATACGGGTACTGTCTGACAATGGACCTTTCCAAGTTTATCCATCGATCGTATAACGTCATATGACGTCTTAATCAACTATGTGACCTGTAGGATGACGTCATAATCATGAAGTCATGAATGACTCGATATAGTCCGTCTTTAGCACTTAATAGTGCGACACTTTGTACGAATTGTATGTCTTTACCATTTAATAAACATTATGTTGAATATTTTGAAACTAATTTGACTGGACGCTGTTGCTGATAGGCAGCAACAGCATCCAGTTCAATTAGTTTCAAAGTATCTAACAGCTTAACTGTAGTTTTCTGGATTTTTATAGTCACGGAGTTCAGAGATCGATCGATCCCAACATGGACAATGTGCTGGTGAAGTTTAGATAGAGATGGGCAGGGCATAGCTAAAGATGGATATACATCATTTGATTGTGACATCAGCTAATATGTAACGTATTTGATTATGACGTCAGATACTTTGACAGATTGGATTCCTGCATTGAATGAATCGCCTTGAACACTGCTGTGTAAGATGTATGCGTATATCAATGCGTGTAGCTAGCCAAGCCGAGACAGATAAATAAAATGACAGAAAGACAATCCTAGCAAAACTGCCCAGAAGTAGGCCTATATCTTGATCTGTCGGTAGAACAGGATACTGGGTCTGTACACGGGGTTCATAACTGAAGTCTGCTGCCATTAATGGTCTGTTAATAAAATGAAATAATGTGATGTTGAATGGTTGAATGGTACACCTATGAACTCGATGAACAAACACTCACGCATGCACCCAACACCGTCAACTAGACCCACACGCACGCACGCACGCATACACGCACGCACGCACACCCACGTGCACGCGCATACGCACACACACGCACGCACACACGCTCGCACACCTTTGATACTCAAATTCGCATCAGTATGAAGTTTGACATCACATATATATGCCTACCCATATTCATGTTCACGTGCCAGATAATAATGTTAAAATGGCACAGACAATAATATGGAATTTGTATTACGAGGCTTAATTAATTAAACTATGAATGACTACGTGATTGATAAGCCGTGTGATTTTGCTTTAAAATCATGTTTATTGTACATGTGCAGAAATTTACACTACAGTAACTACCAAGAGGAACCTGAAGCCAACATAGGCCTATGCTACAGTTCGTGCATTTTTAAAAACATACTTCCTTGTATCATGTGCACAAAGATTGGCGTGGGTGGGTGGGAGGGAGGGAGGGAGGGAGGGAGGGAGGGGAGGGAGGGAGGGAGGGAGGGAGGGAGGGAGGGAGGGAGGGAGGGAGGGAGGGAGGGAGAGAGAGAGAGAGAGAGAGAGAGAGAGAGAGCGAGAGAGAGAGAGAGCGAGCGAGAGAGAGAGCGAGCGAGAGAGAGAGCAAGAGAGAGATAATAATAATAATAATAATAATAATAATAATAATAATAATAATAATAATAATAATAATAATAACAATAAAATCAATGAAAATGAAACCCCGACTCCTCATCTCCCCTTAATATATTCGCTGAGAGAGATTTGCAAGTGCAGGTTCAAGATTCTTCAACATTATGCCCGGTTCAAAAACATGTATTGAATTGTGGGGGAGTTGGGGTTAGTTGGTGGGATGTGGGTGGGTTGTAAAACAAACAGATTTTGCTGTAGTACGAGCACAACTGAGGTCCTCTCGCATGGTAGTAACCAATCAAATTAGAACTAATTATGGCTGGGCATGTTCAAGAAATATAGCAACATTTTCATAAAACTCTTAGACTAACATGGGAGATTACTGGCGTGTGATAGGTTCAAAACCATTTGAGATCTTGCCAGAAATACACAATTTTGGTGAAATATTGGGTTTCTCAGGGGTGATAATTCCGGCAGATATGGTCGGATTTTCCGAAAAGGGCACATGCGTATCTTCAAGTTGTACTGGCAACATTGACCAAGTCTCAGAGGATTTTGATTTAAACATATTTTATTGTAACAATTACACAATGGGATCGGTCCCAAGTTCTTACAACTTAGATTTGCCCTCTCCCTACAGAATTATTATAAGCAGCCAATGATTGAGACCACTAAAACGAGGTGAGAGAGAAACAATAAATTAAGAGGTGTGTGTGTGTGAGAGAGAGAGAGAGAGAGAGAGAGAGAGAGAGAGAGAGAGAGAGAGAGAGAGGAGAGAGAGAGAGAGAGAGAGAGAGAGAGAGAGCGAGCGAGAGAGAGAGAGAGAGCAAGAGAGAGATAATAATAATAATAATAATAATAATAATAATAATAATAATAATAATAATAATAATAATAATAGCCATCAAGAGAGAGATGTAGGGGAGAAAAACGATGTAAACAGATTAAAAAAGAATAGGAAAGAAAAGAACAGCTCCTTCAAACACTTTCATTGTCGGATAGCAGTTAGCCATTAATATAATAGATTAAACAATACGAATAATTGAATTAACAGACCATATTCATGGTTATTCCATACCGTCGTCATTTGCCCCCATTTACCTACCCCAACCCTTCCTCTCAACTCCCACCATGCTTTCACCAGGTCTTCTCTTCTCGTTTCTTACACGAAACAAAACGAAACAGAAACGAGAAATGAGACCCAGTCACCTCCAATCCCCCACACATTCAAAATGGCTCCACTCCTGTGTATTTAGGTAAGTCTGAACTTTTAGCCTCCTCATAACTTGGAACGAAAAGTTTGAAGAGATTAACGGTTTAGCGAGCCTTTATTGCATCCCCATCATCCCCTCTCCTGTCGTCCATCGTCGTCGTCGTCGTCGTCGTCGTCGTCGTCGTCGTCGTCGTCGTCGTCGTCGTCGTCATCGTCATCGACGTCTGCGGCATCGCATTATCGTGGATGGCCCGAAAAGTAATAGGAGAGTAATACATTAATTGTGAGTACGGGAAGAACTATATACACAGCAACGACAGCGGAAATAAAGCATTACAGTATATAGCACATCTATGCAGTCATTTCTATCATAAACATTTAACAGTAACGACAGAGAAGCAAACATTTAAAGTATATTTATCTCAGAGGAATCGCAACTAAAGGATAGTAGTTGGGTTAACGGGGTATTATTACAGACAGCCACACAGATAGACTGACAGATGAAGGACCGATAGATGTACGTTTCATGGCGGGGAGGGGGGGGGGGATAAAAAAGTAGACAACAAAGAAATTTTTCAGGAAACCATGCAGATATTTGGCACCCACATCAAAATTGTTAAAGGTTGTGTAGCTCTGTGCTGAATAATTTCCGGCCTCGGAAAAAGAACTCGCATATCTGCGCATGATACTGATTTATGTTAGCAGGAGATGGACAGACGGATGTGTTGATCACTATATCTCCAGCCATGTCGGTAGGTGAATGCCTGTACCATCGACATTTGAGATAGATGTAAAAAATTTGTTAAGCATGTTGCCTTTTCTAAGTCAGTGTTAGCATATTTTGCATTTCCATTATGATCATAAAGCAGTGGTGGGATCGTTGTGATATGATTTCCGTTAATAAGTTGTTTCACTAATTTCCTGTATGGACGAGGATTATGAGTAGACAGTTCATGTAACATTTTATCTGCAGATACTATAAAATCCTGTTTTACTTCCTTTTTCATATTATTAACTTTCTTTCTTTGTCTTTTTGCACCAGTGGCTTTGCAGTTGCCTCCACCTAGCCCTTTTTCTAAGCCGACCGTGTTCTCACTAGAGACTTAATCAGGAATAACGCCATACTGAGAACACGGCTTTAGCGTCCAGTCGAACCATGGTTTGTCGCATGTCTTAATTGTTAATACTCTGTTGGGAATACATCACGGAACACATTCTTTTACAATATTTATAAAAAGGGAAGTGAATAATTCGCAAATTTCATTTACATCATTTACATGGCCACGTGTTAAAAACAAAGCTACCCATGACGGTGTATCGAGAATTTCCCTGTTCACCTTTCTTAAATCGGCTTTCTTATATATCCAAACTCTTCTTTTAAATGTGTTCTTAATTTGTTTTAAATTTATTATATAACGTAATAATATCTTTGAGATTATGACGATTTAATTCGTGTAATCCAGGTGGAATTATTGCTGAAACTTTAAATCTGTAACGTATGAAATAAATATGTCATGACAAGCTAAGGCCGTGTTCTCACTAGAGACTTAATCAGGAATAACGCCATACTAATGTATGGCGTTATTCCCAATTAACTCTCTAGCAAGAAAACGGCCTTAGTTACATAATTTCCCTCGTATTTCGCCCGGTAGTCTATATCAGCTTCGATATTGGCCATCACGCTTCCTATTCGGGAGAATTTATTCTGTTTTTGAGGTGCTTATAATAACAACGATAACGATAATGAAGGTAACAATGATGATGATAGGAAATACGATAATGATGTTAATGTCATTGACAACAATGGTAATAATAATGCTGATGATAATGGACCTGTCCACAGTATCCATCCATCATATGACGTCATAATAAACTACGTGACGTATAGAATGACATCATAATAAATGACGCCATTATGACGTCATAAATGACGTAGATAAGTACATCACGAACGCATAGTTGAAGACGGACTATGCGTTGTTGTACGAATTGTATGGCTTTACTATTTAATAAATATCCTGTTGAATATTTGGAACTAATTAACAAATTAGTTGCAAAATATTCAACAGCTTAACTGTATAGTTTTCAGGAAATTGATAGTCAGTGCATTCGAGGGTCGATCAATCCCAACACCACGAAATGTGGGTGGAGCTTACCTAGGGATGGGCGGGGCATAGCTAAAAATGGAAAGGTTCATTGTGATAATCTTAATAATATTGATGGTACGTATTGGCGCCGGTGTGCTTGGTGATAGAAATGTTGAAGTTGTATGGTTTTATGAGGCTTTGATGGTGTGCCTGGGTGTGATGAGGCGGGGATAATCTTGACATATGGGGATTTCGTTGCGTATAGGTTCATGGAAATTTCTTAAGTTGTGAAGTTGAATTATGGACACGAGTCCATAATTCAACTCTACAGCTTGGAGAATGGAGCTTTCCAGTTTATCAATCCATCATATGGCGTCATAAGCAACGACGTGGGCGCCACGAATTGGTGAGGGACTATGCGTTGTTCTACAAACTGTATGCCTTTATTTTTTAAAGTGTGCATGACACGACGGGTATAACTTTGCATAAATAGATGACACTTGTTGAAGATTTGCGGTCTCCGGTCCTCTCTAAGAATTTCTCTTTCAGCTTCGGCAAGACTTGTATGTACGATTGCTGCGACAATCGGTCTTACCGAGGAAAAAAGAGAGTGATACGAGCTCGCCTCGTCTGTAGATGTACTTGACGATATTTATTTTCGTATCCGGGCCTGATCTGACTGGACCACTAAGATTAGATGGTACGGCACGGTGTTTCTCCGTGTCCTCCAGAGTTAGATAATATATATAACCCAAACTCGTGCCTTGTGATAACTTTACAAGGTGATGCTTTTATTGACTATTCTAACTATACACTACTAACGTGACTTTTACTGTCACCATGATAAATTAAATACTTTAACAATTTATTATAATTCGAACTATTCAACTTATTCTATTTCTATTCTATACGGATTACTCTCGATCGCTGTCGATTTTCTATCCTATATAATGCTACCAGTTCTTGAGTGCTCCAATTTATTCCTCAAGAACTCTAACGATAACGAAGTACTGCTGGCTCCGGAATCAATGATGACAAGGCAAGCCCCTATAAAAGGCAAAGTGCCCCTTTTATACTATTCTCATTTTCTACCCTATCTTCGTTTGGTTTCTCTTCCCCAGAGTTTGATCGGATGCTCATTGATTGTGACGTCATCCTGACTAATCAAACTCCGGGCTTTTCTTCTAGGGAGAGAACATCGAACACGGTCCAATCGGTTTATGCCGGTTCTGATTTGATGCGATCTGTCAGCTAACTAACAACATTATGGTATCCGTTGTTGTAGCATGCCTTTCTATGATTGACATATAGTTGATATACAAATTTCGATTGTGTTATTAATTCCTACAGGACACTACAATGCCTCTGTCCTGTCCCCTTGCCTACCTTGGATAAGCCTGTAGGAAACGAACGTTAATAAGCACATGAGCTGTATGATCTCATTGCCAGCTGGTGTTGTTGTATTTGCTTAAGGGAGTCGGAATGCCGACCGTCAACAACTAAATGTCAGTCTGTCACCTATATTCCTGTCGATTCCTATCGATTCTTTTCTCTTGAATATTTATTAAACTATTGGCCAAAACGACTGCTGAACATTATAAAAGTGTGTGCCGATCCCACAGCAACAACTTCATCTTCAACTATTGACAGCTATCACCAACTCAGAACCGCCATTTCCATCTCATTCATAGCTATTCTATCATAATATTTCAGCTATAGTTTCGCATCAGTTTCTATCTGGTTTCTGCGAAACCGTTTTCATCAGCACTGGTCGATGTCAACCAGTGCAGCGTCCTATTGCGTACATGCCTGATGCCTACCCTGCTACTCAGTTCATTAGCTCACCTGGTACTATCAAAGATGAATTTCACTGAGGTCTTACTCGTAAAATATAAGACATCTCGCGGGGTCATGACTCCCACAAGACAATCCGATATCTACAATGTGTCAATATCTCATAAAATACACACCGATTCACTTGAAATGTTCTCTGTTAATAACAAAAATTACGTTTGTTCAATATCTGACAGCCTGTCACGAACACGCTTGTCGATTTCCAACTCAAAATGTATCATGTTTATGGGACGTAATCCCGCTAATTTCTTTGCTTAGACGGGTCTTATAAGACGACATTTATCTCACTTTCACAATAATTTCAATGAAAACTAGCACAATTTTTGCGATTTTTCAACACCTATTTGATAACCAATGCTAAGTAGAAAGAACTTGTACCCAATCCCTTGTAAACGCCTATAATAAAATATGTTTTAAAATTTCGGGCGAAACACAAATACGCGACAAAGCGTGTAATGATGTAGGCTGCATGTAGGCTGGTGAAGCACAAAAGCAAAAACAAAAGTAGGAGCAGTGTGTGTTAGGTAAATTTCACACATACCTAACATCTCTTAGGGGGGGGGCAAACACGCACGCACGCACGCACGCACGCACGCACGCACGCACGCACGCACGCACGCACGCACACACGCACGCACGCACGCACACGCCCCCCCCCCACCCCACCCCGCCCCCACCTCCCACCACCTCCACACACGCACGCACGCACGCACGCACGCACGCACGCACGCACGCACGCACGCACGCACGCACGCACGCACGCACGCACGCACGCACGCACGCAAACACACATATTTTGGTCAGGGTGGATTTCAGAGAGAGAGAAAGAGAGAGAGAGAGAGAGAGAGAGAGAGAGAGAGGGGGGGGGAGGGGGAGGGGGAGAGGGAGAGAGAGGGGGGGGGGGGATGGGTGGAAGGAAGGAGGGAGCGAGCGAGAGAGAGAGAGAGAGAGAGAGAGAGAGAGAGAGAGAGAGAGGGAGAGAGAGCGCGAGAGAGAGCGAGAGGGTGGAGGGGAGGGGAGAGGGATGGAGGGAGGGAGGGAGGGAGGGAGGGAGGGAGGGAGGGAGGGAGGGAGGGAGGGAGCGAGAGAGAGAGCGAGGGGAGAGGAGGGGAGGGGAGGGGAGGGGAGGAGAGGGGAGGGAGGGAGGGAGGGAGGGAGGGAGGGAGGGAGAGAGAGAGAGAGAGAGAGAGAGAGAGATAATAATAGTGGGAGAAAGATACATATATACCCGTAGGTTTGTGGTAGCGCGAGACAGTCCACGCACGCACGCTCCCGCCCGCCCACGCCAGACCGACCGGCCGACCGCCCACCCACACGCACGCACGCACACACTATCTTGCGTTCCACTGCTATCACAATAAAAAATGGAAAAGGAATTTTGTAGAAAAAGAAAAAATAGTAAAATAGCAAAAAGTTAGAATTTAGCTGCCAACTGATGATTTATCTTTGCATCAAGAGAAGCCATCTGAGAGCACCTAGTTTTCAAAGGTTTTCTCGGGGAGGACCCCAGACGCAGTCTTGTGAGATCACCCCCAGTCAAATCTATGCCCCTGTCTCTTACTATATGATATACAGCATAATAGAGTTTCTTTTATATATGCACAGTAGCCATAAACGACATGCAATTCGGACAGTTTCGTGGCAGACCTTTCCAGCCTTACGTCATTTTGATTGTGACGTCAGCTAAGAAGTGGCAGGACCATTCCACTGGAAAATGCACTAAACGAATATTCCGAGGTCGCATCAATGCAACTAAATAGCCAATTGCGAATAAATAATCTCATTTTTCTCAGGTTTTATACAATAGTATACACACTTTCCGCTTCAAAATGCTACAAAAAAAACCGTGATAACTTTAAAATTAATTAGCTACTGTAGTTTAACGGACATTTCCAGTTTATCCACATGTGTAAGATGACGTCATAATCAATGACGTCGTGAATGACGTAGATAAGTTCGTCACGAACGCATATTTGGTGACGGACTAAGCGTCGATGTAAGAAATGTCTTTACTATTTAGTAAACATGCTATTGAATATTTTGAAACTAATTGGCGCTGTAGTTTTCAACACGGACGAAATGTGGGTGAAGATTAGTTAGAGATTGGCGGGGCGTGGCTAAAACTAGAAAGGCACATTAACGAACACCATGGGAAATGTCAATGTCGCCAGACTGCCAAAAACAGTATCTATTACTACGCATATCTATATACACGTCACATAGTTGATTATGACGTCAAATGACGGATGGATAACCTTGAAAGGTCGATTAATGTTCCTCTCCATTAACACAATGAAGGATAAGTTTAGGATATAAATTAAATACAGGAAAACTGGTATGTATATATATATATATATATACGTTACGTGTAGGGTGGCGTTATAATCATGACGTCATGAGTGACTCGATTTAGTCCGCTTTAAACGCTTAATAGCTAAAACTGTAAAAGTCCGTTAAATGTCCATTCCTTAAGATGCCTTACCCATAGATTGAGTATATACTAGCTAGATCGCTCATGACACTCTCAAAAGCGGCATTTCAGAGTTCAGTATTTTTCTCACCGGATGTATAGTCTTCGAAATAATATGTTTTTGTTACTAAACCGATTACGTAGTCGAATAACGTGTCAGAGTAATATAGCTAATATAATTTTATTGCAAATTTGCGTCAATTTCTCATCAAATTACCAAAAGATAATTTAGTCATTTTTGAAGGCTGGTCGTCTGTGTTAGCCAGTCAGTAAATACCCGGTCACGAGCAATTGCGGTTTTCCTGAACTCACGTTACCGACAGGCGCGACAACTTGCCCCATAGTGAGCTAGCCATCTAGCCCATATATTCAAATCTAGGTTCGTAACAGCATTTGAAACCGGGAGAACAGCACAATTCCATTACATTCAACATTCCTAGGCATACACTGATGGCTTGCGCAGACAAACTGACCGACTCCACACTGTGCTGAAACACAGCAAGAACAACACGAATTGAGACACCTAGATGACTTTGTGCTCTTAAAATTATTGTGAACCAGATTAGACAGCCGACGTGCGCGCCATACCAATCCACGCATTTATTGATTTCATCTTTTGATCCCCCACCCACCTAACACCGCGCATCCCCCCCCCAAACCCCCGGAGCCCATTGGGGCAGAGCCATATGTAAATATGATATTGCCATCCGCAATCACATGGGTAACTCGCATAACAAATTTAGTTGAATTCCGTCCAACGTTCTAGGAGGAGTTGCGTTACAATCAATTTCTCACGGTAACCAGGTTAACATTGTGAACTCCCACCACCACCTGCCCCTATGAATGGGGCCAAATGGAAATGTCCTCATGCAATTCGCAATATTATGGATAATTCACATACAAACTTCGATTTATTTCCTTTCACAGGTTTGCTGGAATTTCGTTGCACTCAATTACCGCACAGCCGAACAGACAGGCGGACGCACGGACGGGAGGACAAAATCCCCACTTTTCTTCGAGAAACCTGTGGATAATGAATCCAATGGATTAAGATATCAGAAGATTTATACATGGTAGCTTCCATATCATTGTGTAATCGTACATGCACGTGATGATCGTACGAATATACATATATTTACACCACGTAGACGTCTTATGGCCAAGTCAGAGGCGACGCCATGGGGTGGGGTAGGCAGGTGTCCACAGTCACCTCACATTTTAGATACTATGTCAAAATAATATTTTTGCATAGGTGTGGCCAATAGAAATAGTGAAATTGTGTCGCAGGTGAGTTCTCAATGTCTCTAATTAAAAAGATTTCCGTGGGTGGTAACTGTACAGGTGAGTTGTTATATATGCTAACATTAATTTGGCAGGAACCTGTAGGCCAGTAATTCTTATCCCAATCTTAAGTTATACTGAGTACGACAATGACTTCACGTAGCAAAATATCTGTCCTTCCGGTCTGAGGTTAGCACAACTACCATGACTGCATGGTACTTACTACGATTACTCATCCCCGGTTTGGAGTCGTCATAACTACCACGGCTTCATAATACTTACTACAGTTACTCATTCCCAGTCTGAGGCTGTCATAACTAACATGGTGTCATGATACTTACTACAGGAACTCATTCCCCGTCTGAGGCTGTCATAACTAGCATGGCTTCATAGTACTCACTACAGTTACTCATTCCCAGTCTGAGGCTGTCATAACTAGCATGGCTTCATAGTACTCACTACAGTTACTCATTCCCAGTCTGAGGCTGTCATAACGACCATGGCTTCATGGTACTTACTACAGTTACTCATTCCCAGTCTGAGGCTAGATAACTAGCATGGCTTCATGGTACTTACTACAGTTGCTCACTCCCAGTCTTAGGTTGTCAGAGCTACCATAGCTTGTCGGTACTTAGTACTGTTGAAATAACATGTCGTTGATCATCTCACGGTTAGACCCTTAATGGTGGATGGGGATATCCATGTGCCAACGACTGTGATCAAGGGGCCGATTCAGGAAAGGCAATGAAGGAGGAAAAGAAAGGAGGAAATGAATAATGTATGTTTAAATAATCTCTTTCTCATTGTGATGTTTCACAACTTACTGAGTAATAAGGTGTATCAGTGTTATACACTCCAGTGAAGCAATTCTTGTTAAACTGGAGACATCCTAGCTGCCACTCACGTATCTGAAGTAATAATCAATTACGTCACGTATTAGCTGACGTCTCAGTCATAATGACGTATATCTCCGCCACTAAGATCGAAAAGTTCGTCATTTCTCTGTAAGCGTCGCTGAATGAGTTCGACGTTATGGAGTTGTCTTGAAGATGGTCTCCACCTTCGATTCACAGGGGTCTCCAGGAGTTCTGCACCAAAATGGGACTCTCTCAGAAGACATTTCTCGAGATTGCCGTAATAAATTAGGTGGACATTCCATATGGTGAGTGGCCAAGTCGTGGATATAACTATTTGGCTCTACCCTAGTCTGGCCAGTCATACGTGGCCACGCGATTAATTACACTAACATCCATTCGGTCTCCAGCGAACTTCCACAATTCATTGAGCTTATTACTGTTTAACCGTAACTGGAACATCTACATCTACATCAAAGAGTAGTAAGTGCAATGAATTGTGGGAAGTTGACTGGAGACCGAATTATGACTGTATACCTCCGTGGACCGCGGATTCATACTTACGTTGAAACTTTTGCAATTGGATTCATTCGAATTATTCTGACAATCATCAAAGCCATTACACCATGATCCAATAAACACGCATACTCCATTAGCACACTGTCTCTGCCATGACCTGCATGGTACAAGTGAATTACAGATAAATAATAGGGAAAACATTTTGGGGTGTGCTGCCTAACAGCTCCTAGTTAAATTAGTGTCAGAAATATTCAACGGAATGTTTATTAATTATGTAAATTAATCAAAGGCATACTGGCACAATTCAGACATTTTCGGGACACTTTGCGAATTACATGACGGACCAACGCCATTTTTAGTGTGACCTTTGTTAGCAAGTGACGTCAGAGAATTAAGTGACAGATCGTATTCCTTCACTGCTTAAAACCTCTGAACGCGAACAACCAAACAGGAAAATAATTCCCTGACAATGCAGATTACTGAGCCGAGAGAGGCACGCAATTGCAGGTTTGGGGAAAAGGGCCATGCATTTCCTATGGTCAAAATGTCATTTCTGACATGACTCCTAAGAGCAGGGTTGCCATGGAGCCTTTAGCAACGATGGCTAAAATGGTTTAAATAGAATCATTCTATTAGTAACTGCAGTCTTATTGGCAATAATGGCTTATATTTCTAAAATAGGATCGACCTATCTCAAAGAACAGAGTTTCCAAAAATCATGGCTAAAATAGCTAAAATAGAATCATTCTAACAGTAACCACAGTCTTATAATAATGGCTAAAATGGGTAAAAAAGAATCGATCTCTCTGCAAGTACAGTAGTGTTGGCAAATATGGTCAAAGTGGCTAAAGTGGAATCTATTTATCTAAAATAGCATATTTGCTTCCAATAATGGGTAAAATCACTAAAATAGAATCAATATATCTGTATCTACTGACTTGTTGGCAGTAATGGCTAAAATGACTAAAACAGAATCCATCTGCTCAAAGAACCGAGTGTCCAGTAATAATGGCTAAATGGTTAAAATAGAATTATTCTATAAGTAACCGCAGTCTTGTTGGAAATAATAGTTAGAATTGCTCAAATAAAATCGATCTATATCAAAGACCAGAGCGTTCAGTAATAATGGCTTAAATGGCAAAAATAGAATCATTCTATCAGTAGCCACAGTCTTGTTGGCAAGAATGGCCAAAATGGCTAAAATTGAATAGATCTATCTAAAATAATAGTGTCCAGCAATAGTGGCTAAAATGGTTAAAATAGAATCATTCTGGCAGTAACCGTAAATTAAATGGTTTGCGTCGAAAGACCAAAAATAAAAGATGGTGTGTGGGTGCTGCAAATTGGCGGGTTACAGCAGCACCCTACCAGTACTGCTCCTGAGCCTCGGTGGGTCTCGGTGGGTTTTGCCACCACTAAATTAAATCATTATAAATAACAATAGGTACGTATATGTAGCAGGAACCAGCCATTGCACAAAATTGCACATATTTTCCACTTGGATTCGGTTAGTTACCCCAACAGAAAGTGTCTTGGGCTCTGTGGGTTGTGCTACCAATCTATCATATGTTGTAAATAAATGTACATTTGTACATATTAGCCACAATGCAAGAATTTTCATACTAATGATCACTATTAGTAATTTCCTTAAAAAGTAATATACCAAAAAAACATAAAAGGAGAAAACGAAAAAAATCCATTGATACAGATCTGTCTTGAACATTAAAGACCGGCCAGCAAAATCTTATGCGCAACCCCTAGTGTAATGCACTTTGAGATAACTTATCATTATAGATCGTCAATATGCCTAACAGGCCTCCAGCGTCATATCAGAAGATGATGAATAAAGGCCCTATTACCTCGGATTACTGTTCGGAATAATACAGAACAAGTGAATTCACATGTTTACTATTATCTACAAACAATCGCTAACAGGCATCCAAGGTGTCTTAAAATAGATCAAATTGCCCCAGATTCAGCTTTAGTAACACTACATGTTGGCTCAATGTATACAAACATTAATACTGAAAAGGGTATAGCTTCGGCCCACAGTTTGCACGGTATTGCTTTTGAATATGCAAATGTTTCAGTCCTGGATTTGCCAACCTTTACCTGGCTGAGTAGGAAGATGCTGCTTTGCAACAATCCAGCAAAAGCCCTCTCAATTTCAATAGATACATTGATGTTATCATTTTAATCTGACAACATACAAGAGATGAATTTACTACAGACACAAAACAATCATGATCCTGACATTAAATTGAAGGCATCCATCAGTGATCATTCAATGGACTTCCTGGGTGTTACCATTAAAAAGGTTCAAGATTTGATAAATTAGGATCCCTATACGTTAAACCAACATACCCACACCATTTGTGTCACAAAAAGTCATTCCACCCACCTCACATAATTGAGGTGTTGATATAAATCACAAAATATCAGATTTCATAGACACTGTAGTGACAAGAAAAATCATAATTCTGCATGTTAGGTACCATTTCAAGCTCTGAAACCTAGAGGATACGCCTCTCCCAATCCACAAATGTATGTCCTATACATTGCATAAAATAATAAGCTTGGATATATATAATAAAATAGATAATGCCAACATCACAATTAGGTATAATCGATAGGCACATTGAAATGATGAATCTCGAAGATTGGGAAAACCAGAAATATTAGTTGATAATATTTATTCTGAATCAAGATGAATACACTAGCTATCAAACCAAAGACAAATTTCGATTTCAGTCAAGTTGGTCCTATTGCTAATGACGTATACACTCATAACTAACTGTCCATAGCGACGTAAATAGTTGGTCCTATTTCCAGTGACGTATCCTGATGACGATGTTATGACTATTCAAGACTCAGGATATGACCCAAAACATACTTGATCCTCAGTGTCAAAAGGTCATCTGCAAATATTTACCCATGTACCAGAAGGTAGCCATGGGGTTTATGGGTAGCTAGTCCACAAATCCCATATTTACAATATAACTAAATTAATATACCAGTGTAGTTGCTCACTTTACTCTTCTAGGCAACATAGCTGATCGGGACTCGGAAATTGTTCCCATCGAACAAACGCCTCTACAAGACACTGAGGAAGAAACAGAAAATCACTGACACTTTCAAGATGCCTTTTCGATTGAATGTTTCAAAGGTTAAATGGACTTCTGGATTAAATATGGATCCTGAGCTACCGGACAAGAGGCTTTTATCTGCACATACAATAGAAGAAATGTTTTCACGACAGATCTTGAGTAGGGCCTGAAATTCCACAGGTCCCATAAGCAGAGATTAGGCAAAATTAACAAAAGATTAGCGTGACATGACAAAATTTTACCATTTAAATCAAAATGGCAATGCAGTGCCATAGTCGAGCCAGTCACCATTAGCATGGTACAGCAGAAATTCAACTTATAAACTGGGCCTTTATATGCATCTGCACGGGACACGGGCAGCGAGAGCATGCCGCGTGGGCCACGTGGTAGTTGTAGATTGAATCCAAGCAAAACACGAATTTTCTGCTCAATTCTGCGGATATATGCAAATCCATTTGACCTGAGCAAGAAAGGCACTGATCAATTTGCTCTGCACATCATGCTGACATAGATTCCAATTTATATTATAAGTGTATGACTATATGTCATAAATCTTGAATACACGTATTAACCTGACAATGCATACACGCACCGCCGCCTCCGCGACAAAGTGTGTGTTTATATACATGTATCTACTCCTTGAGGATGTGTACATAAAGCAATGGTTTCATTTACTTGGCTGCTGCTGTTGTTATTGGTGGTGGCGGTGGTCGTGGTGGTGGTGCTACTGCTGCTTCCACCGCATCCAGTTATCTGCTCGGAATACAGACAGTTTCAACAATTATTCACCAGCCATGGTTGGCGATTCGGTGTCTACGAAATATCTGCATGAGCTGACCAACTAAGCAATACTGGTTACTTATGGCTGATGGATTCATAGAACATTGTAAAGACCATGGATACTCAAGCAGACCATTCTTCTTGAAGGGGGTCCAGAACTCAGAAAGTTCCCTTATATGTCAATGTTGGTGATACAGCTTTCCCACTTAAACAAAAGTTGTTTATTCGTCCAGGCAAAATAAGGTTTTACTTGGAATAAATTGCAACACAATATTTTTTACCACAGTAAATGTCTATGATGTAACCAGAACACCATACTAAAGGTCCTAAGAAATCCCTCATGGGGAAATATCCCTAATTTGCATAAATCCAATATGGCCACCAAATATCGATAATTTGCCATATCTTTGCTCTCAGATAACATATTTGTGTAATTTTTTTTTAGAATTCTAGAATAGGGTTTCTGGACACCAGCTTTCATGTAGAACATAGTAAAATGGGTGTGGATGTAAAATTCATTTGAATACATCCAAGATGGTCAATAAATAACAATATTTTCTTTGCCATAATCAGATGGTTATATTTTATTGATCCAAAATACATTTTTGACATGGTTTTAACTCTATAACTTGCCAAGCTGCATGTACTATTATTGTTGTTGATGTTGTTCTTGTTGCTGCTGTTGCTATTGCAACTGTTGTTGCTATTGTGGTCACATTGCGAGACACAGCCAGTTCTATCCTCTATGCATTCCATAAACAACAGAAACCTGACAATTTCGAAGCTTCGTATTATCAAAACTGCAGCAAAACCCATTGCAAGTGAAATCAAATCCTTTGTTGTTCCATATGGCACCTGCCCAGCCATATATGATATGGCAAATGCTGACTCTGCTGTGAATTATATTCCTAAGTCACAGGGAGTACTTTTGAAGACTATGTTTGCTGGTAAAAATGTAGATGTAAAGCTTGCATCGATTTTACAGTCTGTCATGCAAGCAGTGCGACCGAGGGCCATGTTAACGTTACGTCAGCTGGGCCTAGGGATCCAGATGCACCATCATTTCGTATCACGGTTTCTGGTAGACACACATAATGTACTGGTTTCTCATGTTCCTATGCTGATGATATGAACGAAGTGCGGCAGTTGAACAAAGGACTGAAATACATGGATATACACTTGATCATTATATTCAAGGTTGTGCAGACGATGTAGATCATAATGTAGCAACCATCGATGGGACATGGACATTCCATGGGACGGGTATAATAGCTGCTGTTACACCACGAATACAAGCCCAGAGTAAACCTATTCCCAAGGTGAAGGTGACAGCTTCAGATAGAGCTGCAGTTGGACGGATAAACATTGAGTATTTTAAGATCCCTCCAACAATCCCACCTCTCACCTATCTACCGCTTGTGCACATGGCAGTAGAAGATACTACATCACAATTAATTATCAAAGACATCCATACTTCTTCACATGACCAGGCCAGCATGGTCGGGAATGATGCAGATGTTACAACATGGTCAATACCCTGGACAATCTTCTGTAATGTTCCTCCCAATGATTGACCTTGATCCAAGTAATCCATCCTGTATCCACACTATGCTAAGATTTGCTTCCTCCCAGGCTAGACAATATAATATCACACCCGTACTCACATTCGACCAACCATTATACTGGAAAGTCTTAACAATTATTCGGTCTCAGCCAGTTGACAGTGATCTAACGCACATTGTTCTCAGACTCAGAGGATCCCGCATGTAGATGAGCTTCCTGAGGAGCACTGAGCACCTTAAGGTCGATCCACAGTTGATATTTCAGAGAGTAATAACTGTTTGTAAGAGTTGGAAAGATCTACCATCACTGTTCAAATATTAACTCTGTAGTCACACACCTGCACTATTTGAGTCATCCTCTCTTCCCCTACAGGCCAATAAAGCAACCCCTGTTGGTACTCTGTGGAAAGTCATGAAAGGGGAACAACGAGAAGTCAGTGAAAATGTTCAGTATGTCCTTGATGGTGGTGCTCTACTCCATCGCATATCATGGCCCAGAGGGTCCACGTATCACAGTGTGAGTCAGTTGTATGTTAGATATGTGACACAGAAATATGGTTCTACTGCGATTGTCTTGGCTACAATGATGACCACGCAACCAAAGATGGCACTCATATGAGAAGAACAAGGACGTGTGCAGGTGTGACGATGCACTTCACTGGTAGGATGATCATCCAATTCAAATCGAGGAATTACTGAACAATAAGATAAACAAACAGCGCTTCATAAATTTTGTAAGTGACAAACTAGAGCTGGCTGGGTGCAGCACAGATCGTGCAAAAATGATGCTGATGTGCTCATTGTTCAAACAGCTGTATCATCTGCCAAAAATAAAGACACGATGCTTATAGGGGATGGCACAGACTTGCTTGTTCTCCTACTGCACCATGCTGAACTGGATGCACATGAGGTGTTTCTAGCACCAGAACCCAAGAAAGCTTAAATGAATAACAGGATATGGTGCATATTGCAACTAAAGCGATTCTTGGTCCTGATGTATGTGACAATGTCCTCTTTATCCATGCAATTCTGGGCTGTGATATAACATCTCGCCTGTTTGTATTGGGAAAAGGTTTGGTGCTGAAGAAGATAGAGGGCGATGTCGTGTTCTGCCATCAAGCTAAATTGTTTAGTCAAAAAGGATAAGCGGCTAAAAAGGACACAATGGCAGCTGGAGAAAAATCTCCATATGGTGGTGGAAAAGAAGGCGGACTGGCTAGTTTACGATACAGGCTGTTTCTTGATACGGTTTCTAAGAGCACATCATACGTGGACCCGCAAACTCTACCACAAACCTCTGCTGCTGCAAAATCCCACTGTCTCACTATCATATGCTGAAGTGGAAAGGGACAGGTAGCAATCTGAAGCTAGAAGAGTGGGGATGGCACTTGGTTGGTGGAAGATACCTGCCAATACAGACTGACAAGCCTGCTGCACCATTAGAAATACAATTTGATATCATCTACTGGAACTGTAAAACGGACTGCAGCATAAGGTGTACGTGGCTAAATATGAAATACTCTGCACTGCTGACCACAGAGAGTTCTGTGGAACAAGTTGTACCAACCCGGAGCTCTCAGATTTCACTGATGATTATGATTAACATGATCATCCTTTTGGAGGATATTTCGCAGTCGCGCATTACCCTCATCAGACAGAGAAGATAACTATAGTACTCGCTGTCATCTATTTGATTACTTAATAGTTAATACTCACCCACCTATCTATCCACCCATCCATTAATCGACCCATTCATCTATCCAGCCATCTACTCATTTATTTTCGGGCGGGCGGGCCATTAATGTTATATAACCGGATTACCATAATACGCAAACCATATGTGTTTAACATATACTATACTTAGCACCACTATTACCTCTGGGAAGAGTATTTTACTGTCCTGGAATAGTAGTTTTAACACAATAATCTGTAGGATTCCCAGTTCCATAATATTAGGATTGCTAGTATTTGGCACTCAAGATCATGTCTTAAATTGGATCAACTGAATCGAAATACTTCTTTGAAACTGCATAGGCAGCAACAGTACGTAGTTATTTTGCTTATTACGTCATTAACCTGAAATCTGCTCACCATTTTCTTTTCCCCGGTAATACGTCGAAATTCCCATGCTACAAAAATTTCCTACCGACGTGACTTCCAGTGACGGCGTGTCCTTCAGGGCGGGCCGCTCCACCAACCCCCACCCCCACCCCACCCCACCCGTCATAGGATAGTGTCGGGATTTCCCATAACTTCAAATACTGAATTCCATGGTGACGGCTGGGGGACGCTTGGACCTCTGCCCAGGTGACAATATCGGACACGATTATGACAAACAGAACATTGTTGACAATTCGACCAAGGTAGATCTTACCCGTTTTGCGAAAGAGTGTTATCATAGAGAAGAATGCCAAGCTATTGTTCCATCTGAGCGGAACGTTGTCCATTTTACATGATAGGACTGGTTTAAGTTGTATTGAAGTAGGTTAGCCATTGAAACTGATCATAGAATGGGTCCTGAGATCGGCAAACCTTAGACTTACATTAAGTTCCTTATATTGCTAGGGTATTAGATGTTGTAATATTTCTATTTCGCTGCCTTTCTCAGAACCTATCTTACCTCTGTTACCATCCTCTTTGCAGAGGTCCTCCCAGCTAGAACATGCGTTTCCGTGGTGTATGTCAGTGCACTTATCCAGAACCAGACGGTCTCACTGGATCGTATCTCTCCATGTCGTGTGTATAAGTAGACAGGTTTTTTTCATTTGATACTTCTCCTGGTCATTGGGCGGAGGCGAGGTGTGGCGGAGTAGTGGCGGCTCAGCAGTCACAGCAGCGGTAACGGCAAATGTACACGCCGCGCCACACCGGGGCGTCACCTATCATATAAAAAGCAAATATTTAATTATGTTTTTTGCAACAAACAAAGTCGTTGAAAACGTATTTGTCGCTAAAATGCTTAATTGATATAAGTAGTATTTAGCGCTTTGAGGAGCTGTTGACACAAAATGGGTTAACACTTTGTAATAATTACCTTGAAATTGTCGGATATTCAGGGTTCAAGTATATAAATTGATATTGAAAGCCATGGCATGTGAAACGTGGGTGGATCTTATGTAGCACTGGGCAGGTTATAGCTAGAAATGGGCGAGCAATAGCTAGAAATGGGCGGGACATGGCTAGAAATGGGCGAGACATAGTTAGAAATAGGTGGGGCATAGCTAGAAATGGCTCCCTATATTCGATTAGAAATAGAGGTCATCAAACGACCCAAATTCTATGACCTAGAGTATGAACAGAGTTGAATAAATCCCATTTTGACCCATATTTAACAAGTCGACAACATCGGCTTTCAGGCTATGCTATGCAAATTTCATCTATAATACGTGTTTCGAATTCAAGACAACTATTGCTACGATACAGGAAAGCTGCTGACAATTTTAAAACTAATTCGACTGGAACACGTCGCTGCCATTTGTAATGCCTCCCAGTCAAACTGCTTTCAAAATATTCATGATACTATTCCTTGCATCATAAAGAATGTGTTATTTCTGGTGGGTAATATTTAACGGGTTAAATGATTAAAATTTGAAAGATTAAATCAGCTTCAACGGTTTAGGGCTGTCGCTTCAAATTATCACAAGAATAATAAGCTGTCAAATATTGAATCAAGTTAATGACAGTGTTCTTATCAGTAAGATAAATACGAGAAATTTAGTCTTTACTGAAGTGATATATATGTTAAAATGTCTAATTCTTATATACAGTCCTCAATCAAACATGCGGTTTTAAAAAAAGATTTTATTAGAATAATAAAGAAATTTATGTTCTCAATAAAGTTAAATACTTTTTTTATTATTTAATTAATCGGTTTATATCTAGTTGATACCTGTGTTAAAGCCTTAAGCGGTTTACATGGCCATTGAGCTAAAGCCCCAGACATTGACAGCTCAGTTATATAGATATACAGTAATACCTACACTAACTTCCCAATAGCCTGAAATCGGCGGTTTCTCCCATTAAAACACGCTGCGTGTGAGGTAAGCGGAAGGGGTGGTATGAGTAACAAAAATTGACATAACTTTCGATACAAACATAATAGACTCCGTCGTGTTTACAATTCATGAAGCCATTTCGTGACTCTATCACATGACGTCATAATCAACTACGTGACGTGTAGACTGATTTCATAATCATGACATCATGAATGACTCGATATAGTCCGTTTATAAGCTCTTAATAGTCCGACACGTTGTACGAATGCTAAGTCTTTACCATTTTGAGTTTTCCACTCCGGATACCTTGACACTCAGTAGACCATTGGTAGTTGTAGGGCGAGGAGGGAACACTGAAACTGCCTTCATCCTCAGACTCAGAAGTCTCAATGGAGGAATCCATCTGGTCGCCAGGGAACTATTGAAGAGGCAACTCAACACTGATGAATAATGATATAGAATAATATTTATTGAGCAATAATCTACGAAACAAGGATAATTACAAATTCATGACAACTAATTTGAATGGGCGCTGTTGCTGCCTTAGACAGCAACAGCACCCAGTCAAATTAGTTTCAAAATATTCAACAGGCTTCCCCGCATACTTTTCTGGAAATTGATACTCAAGATGTTCAGGGATCGATCGATCCCAACACGAGCAAGGTGTGAGCAGAGATTAACTAGGAATTGGCGGGGCATAGCTAAAACTGGAAAAGTCCATAGAAAGATACTTAGTGTGGTAGTTGAACCCAAAAAAATAGCCTAACCCGGAACAAATTGCTATCAAGCTGGTTTTGTCTCGTTGGAACCGGAATTTCATCCTCTATAACATATCCAAAATCCGCAAAAATCTGTTTTGGGGAAATCTTACAATATTCAAATTAGTTAATTAATATGCGTATAATGACCTTTGTGTTAAAATAAATTAAAATAACTAATATGCAAATTAGTTAATTAAAAGTGCATATTCACACCAAATGCTTGAAAATAAAAATCGCTAAATTTGCGTACTTTTAGAGGCTTAAAGTGTGTTTCTAAATGTAATGAAACGAAATAAATCTTAGCATAAGATGATTTCATATCATAATTAATATAATCTTTATAGTTGTCAAGTTGAATTACGGACTCGTGTCTCTAATTCAATTTCACAACTTTAAAAATGTTATTAATTAATATGTAATGAAATCATTGTATGTTAAAATTTATTTGGTATCCTTACATCTAGGCACATAATTTAAACCTCTAAAAGTATATAATGTAACAATTTTATTTTCAAGAATTTTGGTGTGGATATGCACCTCTAACACATACGAACCGAGAAACTAAATATGATACATTATTTGTGATCTAATTACTATGTTCAGAATTCCATAATACTATAGACCTGTGCTATATCCTGTTGGATATTTAAAATCTAGTTTGAAGCAACAGCTGCCAGTCAAATTAGTTTCAACATCCTCAAGACCTTTATGAATGGTTATTTTGAAATTGAGACAATGATATTTCAGTGATAAATGCACATAACATATGGTAATACATCGTTTGAGATGTATTCTTGAATACGTATAAGTGGAACTGTTGCTAATGTTTTGCTTGAGATAGATTTTAATGGTAGTGTAGATTTGACAATTAGATGCATATTAAGTTTAGAGGCGTTACTCAGGAATCGTATACACATATCTTTATCCAATTATCAATGTATCGTATTCACTTTCATTTTCATCATCAGAAACAATAAGTTCTACCATGTTCATACATCCATGGCCATAACAATTACCACATGCCGAAACACACTTGAGGCCATTTTTACAGGAGCATACCATTGTTTCACATGGATTTTTAAAGAAGATGTGTACATACATTGAACAGCTTTGAGGATGTCTTGTGGTCCGCGTTCTAAGTCAGTCGCCACAGGTGTTAATTTCTGATTTTTAAGCTTCCATCCCCCATTCGGTAGGATCAAGTATACTGCTTAGCATTAGGCTTTTCCATTCCACAATTTTGATGGTTACTCTTAGACAATGGTAGGCAGCTGCTCGCTGTTGCCATAAGCATATATAAAACGTACCTCAGCCCATTCAATGTATCAGTCGGCTTCCCTCCATACTGCATTACCAATAGCTTCAGCCCAGCCTCGCTAACCTTCTCTTGTGTTGTGTCATATGTACCGAACTCATCACTAAGTTTACGGATCGCTTCTGAATATTTAACAATCTTTAGAATAGAAGTTTTACCTTGACTGAGCAAAGCTGAAGATGCGTCGCAGCCACCCAATGTATGAATGAATAGCAGCCGATGAGCGATCACATCGCCCAGATGTGCACATACATCCCGGATACGGCGGAGCGTTTGGCTTTTCCATTGACGTTTCTTTCCCTCTGATCTCAGAAATATATCTGATAGGCCAGGTCTAAAATGCTACAAGAGGAGCACAAGAATGTCAGTGTGACAGTGTCATCAGCTACTACTGTCACGGACTGGTTATTTACAGATGCAAGTTCTATGGCCAATAATACTATCAATGCGTCCGCATCATCTACTGATTGGTGTACATTATGATTTTTAGCTGCAAGTAAGGATATGAATTGATTCTTATTTTTTTCATTTGCTAGAAAGACTTTCTAGCTTGCATGTATCACAGCAGACTCATTGATCTTCACGTATGCAGCTGACTTTCCTGATCTCCGTTGATGCTCATGGTCTTTAGTTGATGGTCCATCACAATAGCCATCAAAGACTAAAACACATTGCTTGTCTCAAGATGAACTACATGTTGATGCTTTTTTGCAGACTATCTAGTGTCTTTACTTGATCAGCTTACTTTAGCAAAACGTCAGAAACTTTTATGTTATCAAATCTCTTTTGTATTTTGGCTTTAACCTCTTCAGCTTGATCGCAGTTGATTCCATCATGATCACGGGCAGCTAGGCCAGAGGCCAGTCATCGCAATCTTCATCTATGTCAAATGGTTCATAGGTATCAAACCAATCAACACTGAGAAGGTTTTGGAAGTCATGGTTGACTCTTGATTTTCCCAGCTCAACGTGTTGCGTGCGAGTTATGTGTTGGAGTTTAGACAGAGAAGTCATAGCACCATGAACACTGGCACACATGTGTATGCTGTTGATCCAGGTGACACGAACATACTCTGTAATTCCTCGTCTTCGTGTCGAACGTCCTCGACCTGCTGTGCTCCGCATCATTACTTGCTCAATAACAAGATCTGTCTGATTCCAGAGTCCAGCCCAATATCTGTCAGATTTGAGTACTGCGTGATATCCACTAATTATGAACCTAGCATATAACCATGGGTGCGTATTCGACAATTCAATCATAAGTTGAAGATACAGACGAGTGGACTTTGTATAATTGTTATGGCCAGTCGCTGCAAACAAGTACTGAAGCCACAACTTAGCAGTTCTTGAATTGGTTGCAAGCATGTATTCGTGTATTTGTACTTATCCATTGACTCTGGCAATTTCCGCAGTGCTTTAGATTCGGCGACATCCTCTATAGTGTCTTGTTTCTACACAACACCCTGAGGATATAGATCGCACAACTGTATGTATTCCTCGTCAACTAGACGCAATTCATCATTAAAGATATTATCAATATGGCGCTTGCAACATCTACACTATCTAACAAATTAGCACGAGCTTCGTTTCTCACATTTTAAACATACACATTATCAACAGTTTCACATGCAAGATCTCTCTCCAATATCAAACCAGCACCATTTTATTTTGAAAATCTGTCTCAACCAGAAATTTAACAACAGTTTAATGTTTAGGATACATCTCAAATGGCACATTCCCGTGAGTTTCACTGTGACGATCTGTGTCAACTAGAATCTTACCAACATCTTGACTGTGAGGATAGCTATCAAATGACTCACTGTTAAAATATGACTCGACCAAATCACTGTGACAATCTGTCTGAAAATTGTTTTTTTATTAACGGGATCACTATGAGGATCCATCAATATGTACAATTCCGCAGCTGATCAGGACTCCAGCTATTCACACAATTCAGTAAATGCTTTCAGCATCTCCTGGTTCTTAGGCCGAACAATTGGTTTGTCTTGGCTATGAGTAGTATATAGGATCTTTGCTGGCATGAAAGTTGACTGGCAAGATCTGTGATAGACAGCTTCAGTAGCAACGAAGTCGAAATACTGTTGCAGTTTTGCCTCAACTTCATGACACCATGTACCATTCCTTTGTTTACACACGTCAAGAATCTGGTCACGAAATGGCACGGTACACGTTGATGACATCTGAACACTATGACTCCATCCCTCCCTCCCTCCCTCCCACCCCCTCCCCCTCCTCTCCCCTCTCCTCTCTCTCCTCATCCCTCTCTCTCCCTCTCTCTCTCTCTCTTTCTCTCTCTCCCTCTCCTCCCTCTCTCTCCCTCTCTCTCTCTCTCTCTCTCTCTCTCTCCCTCTCTCCCTCCTCTCTCTCTCTCTCTCTCCCTCCCTCTCCTCTCTCTCTCTCTCTCTCTCTCTCACTCTCTCACTCTCTCTCTCTCTCTCTCTCTCTCTCTCTCTCTCTCTCTCTCTCTCTCTCTCTCTCTCTCTCTCTCTCTCTCTCTCTCTCTCTCTCTCTCTCATTCT
>CM067375.1:52335349-52360349 GCA_034401795.1 Chaetoderma sp. LZ-2023a
ACGACACGACGATGTTAATGTCTGTTGCAACAAAAAACCAGAAGCTAGCGTTAGAAGCAGAATTTGACGACCTCGTAATCTCAGACTACTGTAAGACTCAAGATGACCAATTGGATCCAATCACTGAGAAAGAGATAGAGTCTGCTGTAGCATCACTGAATTCAAAGAAGTCTCCAGACTGCAATGGAGTAATAGCCGAGGCCATGTAGTAATCAAATTCCTTACCATATTCGTGAATGCTATACTTTAACACAAAGCCATACCAGACGCTATGAAAACCGGAATTCTCAGTCCCATCTACAAAAAGAAAGGTGATCGCTCTCAAACATGTAACTATAGAGGAATCACAGTAACTCCCGTGATCAGCAAACTACTGGAGAAGATATACGATGACGGATACAGTCACTTATTACCAACATGCAGCACCCGCTACAGTTTGGCTTCACTGAGACAGTCTCCCCAATATGTAGCGCAATAATACTACAGGAAGCAGGGTTAGAACCAAATTCCAAAGGACTCCATACATATGCTGCCCTACTAGATGCTAAAGCAGCCTTCGACACAGTCAATCATGAGATCATGTTTAGGAAGCTCTTCCTCATGGGGATGGACACTTCTACATGGTTTCTCGTCTCAGATATTCAGCGCGGAGCAGATATCCAAGTTAAATGGAAGAATCAGCTATCAGAACCCATCCTGTTGCAACAAGGTGTACGCCAAGGCGGTGTGCTGTCAGCAGATCTATATAAGGTATTCATCAACAACCTACTGGGAGTATGTACAAACTCAGGACTTGTTGCTACAATTGGAAATGAACCATGCGCCTCACCGACATGTGCAAATGACGTCGCCATGATAGCCACCAGTGAAGAAAATCCTCAGGGGCTGCTGGATATTGCAGCTGATTATAGTACTACACATTGTTATCTCTTACAACCTACAAAGAGCGCGATAGTATCCAATGACAAAAAGACATCCTAAGAATTCTTGATAAACGGCTCCATTATTCCAATCAGTACCTCAGTAGATCACCTTGGCATACATAGAGA
Source organism: Chaetoderma sp. LZ-2023a (assembly GCA_034401795.1). Lineage (NCBI taxonomy): Eukaryota > Metazoa > Mollusca > Caudofoveata > Chaetodermatida > Chaetodermatidae > Chaetoderma > Chaetoderma sp. LZ-2023a. Next base: position 52,336,399 of record CM067375.1, read on the forward strand.
CAGCACACTCGCAAAAGCTACAGTAGAAGAGAATATAAAGAAAACTAGAAGAGCGACATATTTCCTTCTTGGAGCCGGTCTTCATGGCATCAATGGCTTGAATCCCCCCCCACCCCAGCTTCTTTACATCTGATAGAAACACACATCGCCCATGTACTGATATATGGGACTGAGTCACCCATGTTAACGCAAGGTGATATAGACCAGATGGAGGTATTTTATAGAAAGATCTTCAAGCAAATTATGTCACTTCCAGATAGAGTCGCACAGCCAGCACCTTACATTCTTTTGGAATGCCAATTGAAGCACGTATCCACGTCCAAATACTGACCGTGCTAAGGAATATCTGCTCAAATGAACACAGTAGTCTTCATGATCTTTGTGCTCGGCAAATGTTCATGAAAGGACTTCAAGGCAAGAGTTGGTTCAGTGAAGCAGGAAAAGTGCTTGCACAGTATGAATTACCTTCACTTCACACTTTGTTGGACAAACCACCCAGCAAATTTTTCTGGAAGAAAGCAACAAAACGTGCTGTAACCCTCTACTGGAATGACAGACTTCTAACTAGAGCAAAGCTGTATCCTTCTCTGCGATATCTAATCAACACCAATACCAGCATAGGATCCACTCATCCTGCAGTGCCATCAGTCGCCACCTCACACACCGATATATGTGCAGTACCTGTGCAGCTTCGTCTCCTTACTAAAACATAGATACTCCAGTCAAGGAGGAAACTACGACTATTGATTGATTGGTTGCCTAGTAGTTTGAAGCGGTCTGCCAAGAGTGAGCGGCTCGTGTCCTCGTCCCCTGAGTGGCGGGCCTCTGTAGCATTATTCACGAATCACTCGAATGGGCGCTGTGGCTCATCGTCTATGGTGCGGTATACCTCTGTGAACTCTAAGCCGTGTGAGATATACCATTTTGAGTGTCGGTGCGTACAGGAGCCTCTTCGTGCCAGAGATGGCGCCGACTAGTTTACTGGTGGTGGGATGCTTCCTACCCGTGCTTAGGCTTGCACAATTATTCAATTTAATTGATAATCGCAATTATTTAAAACTAAATAATCGTATACAATGCTAAATTCAAATAATTAAATAATTGACAAATATTGATATTAAAATAGCAAACATATTTATGTCGAACTGTATGTATGGAAAGAGGCATATCGAGGACCATTGTGTGCTCGATGTTCAAAATTTTTCCTGCACGCCTACATTAAAATTGATAATTTTTGAAATATTTTTTTAAATACCGTAACTTGACTAGGATTTGTTATTTTCATATACATGTAGCAATAACTAGTTCATTTAAATGAGATAATCTCTTCAGTTTACCACATATACCTATCGACAAAGCATGAAACTATAGAAAATGACGACCCACTTCGTGGCGGCAAACCATGGAGGGAAAGTAAAATCCTGGACTCATTGCTTTGCAGTCCTGCTGACATATCTGCACGCTGCGTCATGGGGAACATAGCTTTCCAGTCCTTCTGGAAGCTATGGATTCGCAGGTCAAAGATACCCTTGATAAAGCGGCTATGATCATACAATGCAACCTGCGTATCCTTGATGCTGTATAACTGTAACAGCTGGGCAGCTCCAAAAGCAGCTCTAGACAAACTCGATGCCTGCCACCGCAAACACCTATGCACCATCACTGGACACCGATGGCCAGACAGCATAATTTCCAACGATGCACTATACACGATGTGTAAAACGTTGCCGCTGTCTGTAAAAGTCGCCCAGCAAAGATGGTCCATGTTTGGCCATCTGCTAAGGATGCCAGAAGAGACACCAGCACAGAAAGCCTTGGAATTCGCCCTACTTGGAGTCAGCAAATACAAAGCCAGGAGAGGACGTCATTGCATAAATCTGCTTAGCGTGTTACGAGGTGACCTCAAGAAAGCAGGACTCGGTGCACTCAAGTCAAGAATGGACCTGAGGAAGCTAAGGATTTCGGCTAAGAACAAGACACAGTGGGCAAAAGCGAAGAAGGACTGATTGCAGCTGTAGGATGTTTCTACTACTACCGCCGCTGAATACAGTAATCATACAATCTCTTTAGTATCTTGAGATTAATTTTGCTGAAAGCAACACCCTTCAATACAATTACTTTCATGGCTTTCATGCACAGGTACTCTTCTAAATATCTCTCGGAAATATTGTAATCTGCCTGATTTAGCAAAATGTTAGTGTTTAAACTTGAGTCAATCACCATTGCATTGTCCTTTATAAGCACACTCATGTGAATTAGATGGTGTATACTGGGTGTGCAGCGATGCATTAAGATGGCGCTAAACTTGCTAATCATGAACTCAGTGCTTACAATGAACATAGCTGTTGTTCCTGTTAACCATTTTATACTCAAATTTGTTCAAGAAAATTTCAATTTTCTCAGGAAAACGTCCATTAGCAGACCAAGAGAATACAATTTTTGAAATTTTACCACTGAAATGACTGGCTCGGTTATCGAGCCAGTTATTTCAGTAGTAAGTTTTCAAAAATAGTCTTCTCTTGGTCTGAAAATGGACATATCTAAAGACAATTGCAGAAATCCTTTTTGGCTGATATGAGAGTTAAAGGTGCATATTCACAATGATTGAAAATAAAATTGTTAAAATTGCATACTTTTATAAGCTTAAATTATGTGCATATGTGCAATGAAACGAAATAAATCTTAGCATATGATGAGTCCGTTCCATATAAATTAATTAGAGGCCCGTGCCTCTATTTCAATTTCGCAACTTAAAAAATATATTCATTTATATGGAATGGAATCATCATATGTTAAGATTTATTTCGTTTCATTACATATAGGCTCACAGTTTAAGCCTCTAAAAGTGTATAATTTAAACAATTTTTTTTTCAGAAATTTTACTCTGAATATGCGCCTTTAAAGGATTAACGCGTACTGCCAGTGTGCCTATGATATGATTTGACTTTCATTGCTAGTCAAGTTTTAATCCCATTCATTTGATGTTAATATTTAGTCTTGATGTTTATTTTGAGAAAAAAATCAATGCATGCATATATCATCTGTGCGATAGTTTTCAAAATATTCATCATGTTTAAAATTCTGCTCATTTTACACAAGTTTGGTGTAATATTGTGTTAGTCAACATAGCTAATAATTGTAAACCGGATGAAATGGCAACCTGCTTTTGTGCAACTGAGCCTCATTCTTCCTGTATTCTGAGAAAAATGATTTCAAATGAGCCCATTGTAGCTGTATGACAGCTGCGGCCATCATGATATATGCGTATATTAGATTAACAATCGGCATATGAACATGGGGTGACGGTGGGTGGTGGTAGCCACCACCAGGTTTTTCTTCTCCCATAGTGGCCCCTAGGTTATGGCCCCACCAACAGTTTAGATCCTCAGGCCAAACCCATTCCTACACCCTGTTGACATTTTTAATATTAAGCAGAATAGTTCCAACATAATTTCAATATTTCAGAACCAAGTATCTTGTCATACAGCCTACAAGATACAGTATGCATGACAGTATAAATGCGGATCACACTATGGTGGTGGTGGTGGGTGTGGTGGTGGTGGTGGTGGTGGTGGTGGTGGTGGTGGTGGTGGTGGTGGTGGTGGTGGTGGTGGTGGTGGTCAAATGGATGGAATAGCATCCTTACAAAGGTTAAAATTTCATTAAGTTCACTTTAAATGACGATCGCTATAATCAAAAGCAAAATAACGTTGCTTTTGTAGCACTACGAATGTAGGAAATGTAGCATATAATTTAAAACATTTTCACCTGGTGATGGCGCGTGAAGTCTCCTGGAACCTCTCTGATAGGAGAATTAACCGTATACCAGACCATCAACTAGGGTCCAGCAATATTGTTTGACCAGACCCCATATTGACTGTCAACACCACTGCCCAGATGTGAAGGGTAGGTTGAGAAATATAAAAGATGAACAATATAGACCTACTATATTTGCTCTTCATGGCTACTGCCATTTAACACCTTATTACGACGAGAGGTTATGAGGCCTACACAAGAAATTGTATATAAGCCAAGGCAGATATTCTATCAAAGTTGTCCTAGCATCACTCAAACATCATACCATCCTACAATGAAAAGTGTATCTGAAATATACATATAATCGTTCAGAAAAAAAGATGTTCTCATTTAAAACGCAGATGCCATCTGAGAGCATCTAAATTTCACAATTGTTCGGTGGAGGACAGCCATCCCCCCCCTGCCTGAAGTTAGAGAAACGTCCATTCTTCCCTATCCCCATCAAAAAAAAACCTATACAATGCTTTAGCTACACCACCTGTCGACTTTAATAAGATCGGATGCTGTACTATATAAAACGAAAACTGGTAGCAGATTCATTATTTCATTAACATTGCTAATTCAAGAAAAAGATCCGGATATTTGACAGGATGTCCGGAAATCCGGACGACTATTAAAAAAATCCCGTATTTTCCGGATAAATTCGGAGAGATGATCGCCCCTGATTGTGTTTTCATTTTCGTAAAATGAAACAGGTGAACCAGAACGTTTGTGTTTATAGTGGATTTAGTGTTTTAGCGATAGAGCGAATGGGAGAGACGTACAGCATACCATTATTTGAATTTGTAGAAATACTTTGTCAGAATCATTAATCATATCACTCAAGTGCTTCACCAAGTGTTCTTTTGAGTCCTCAGGTGATAGAGGGATCCATCTCTCTATATCTCTCTCCCCCTCTCTCTCTCTCTCTCCTCTCTCTCTCTCTCTCCCCTCCCTCCCTCCCTCCCTCCCCTCCCTCCCGCCCTCCCTCCCTCCCTCCCTCCCTCTCTCTCTCTCTCTCCCTCCCTCCCTCCCTCTCTCTCTCCCTCCCTCCCTCCCTCTCTCTCTCTCTCTCCCTCTCCCTCTCCCTCTCCCCTCACCTCCCCCTCCCCTCCCCCTCCCCCTCCCTCTCCCCTCTCCCTCTCTCTCTCTCTCTCTCTCTCTCTCTCTTCTCTCTCTCTCTCTCTCTCTCTCCTCTCTCTCTCTCTCTCTCTCTCCGCCCGCCCATATTGTACATGTGTTGGAATCAACTTCAAACTTTGAAACCTGAATTGAGGATTCCAGTTTATCCATCAATCATATGGCGTCATAATTAACTACGTGGCGTGTATGTTGACGTCATAATCAACCACGTCACGAATGAGGTAGATACGTTCATCACGAACGCATAGTTGATGAGGGACTACGAGTTGTTGTACGAATTGTATGTCTTTACTATTTAATAAACATTATGTTGAATATTTTGAAATTAATTTGACTGGGGTATGTTGCTCCCATGTTCAACAGCTTACCTGTATAGTTTTCTGAAAATTGAGATTCAGAGAGTGCAGGGATCGATTGATACCAACACCAGCAAAGCGTGGATGGAGCTTAGCTAGAAATGGGCGTGGCATAGCTAAACCTGGATTCCTTCATTCATTGATTCCCAATTTCGAGATAACTAGACAGGTAAGCTGTTGAATATTTTGAAACTAGTTTCACTAGGCCTTTTGTTGCCATAGGCAGACGCTCCCAGTCCAAACAGTTTCAAAATATTCAAATATTTAATTTTCCCCAAAGATATTCAGTTTAGACACTAACTAGCTATCAAATTACGTATTTGGTTATGACGTAAGATAATTGAGTGACAATTGTGCAATATATCTAGTTCGCCTGGAAATGTTTTTCAAGACTATTGATACGTGTGAATAAAGTTCCTGCGTTGCTACTACTGGTTAATTTTGCCTACGCGCCAAAAATAGACGGCAGCGAAAACGTGAATGAATGGACTCCTCAAACACTTTCAGGTCGTGTATAAGATGTTGCCATATCTTACAGCTTCACGTCGCAATATACATGCCAAATGTGCATACGTCCGGAAGTGCAGCTGTTGAAGAAATACGTTTTATGTGATCAAACGACCCTAACGTTATTAATCTGGGCCAGAACATACGCGCGTACGGAGAATGAAGATCATTGTTGCCTTAACTAGAAGCCAAGTAACAGCCGAGATTCAACCATTTGTATGGCTATTTAGAATGTCAGCCTGTGAGGAAGTTGACTTCGCCGTGCAAGAACTGTCAGCTGTGATGTCAGTGAACAACAGAATATATATATCAACTGGTCATTGTCCTCAAGAAATGGAATACTTATGCTTTCGTCATCAAACTGTGTCTATAAAGTATTTTGAGTGTTGGTTTTTTATTAACCTGCCACATGGAGTGTTGATGGTAACAAAGCTGTCTGGCAAACCATACATGACTCAAAATTCTTAAAGTACGACTAACCTCACCTCATAATATCTATTCACGTGATATAACATGTCACTCATAAACTATGCATAGTATTTTTAACTTTTTATCATGACGTTAAAGAAAGATATTCAGGTTTTAGTAGCTAAATGTGGATACATTTCTACTGCCTATGATGCCGACTTACTATTCAGCCAATCAGAAAAAACCTAGCGTGTCTGCCTCGTCATATACGATCAGTTGTAGAGTGCCATCAATAGCTTGTCAGTTGTTGCTACCTTAGATAGCAACAACTTCCAGTCAAATTACTTTCAAAATATTCAACAAGGTGATTATTACATAATAAAGAATGTAATGCATTGACACTTACATGGCATCACGAGCTATCGCTTGAGAAGACAAAATGGTGGTGGCCCCTGTTCGCCATTTATGCGATATTACAAATCAGCTAAGTTGTCAAACGGATAAGGGAATGTGACAGGATATGAATGATATGGAATCTATAAACCATAATCTATCCGTACAAAACAACATTTCAGATGAGATTAGCATCCCTTTAAAAACGTGTTTAGGCTACAACTAGTCATTTCAATGTGAAAAGCAGACATTGATAATTCATGAATCCATTTCCTCACTCAATCATATGACCTCATAATCAAACTACGTGACGTGTATGCTGACGTCATGAATGACTCGATATAGTCCGTCTTTAACGCTTAATAGTCAGACACGGTGTACGAATTGTATGTCTTTACCAATCAATAGACATTATATTGAATATTTTGAAACTAATTTGACTGGGCGCGGTTGCTGCCTTAGCCAGTCAAATTAGTTTCAAAATATTTAACATATTTCCCTGTATAGTTTTCTGGAAATTGATAGTCAAGAAATTCAGGTATCGATGCCAACACGAGCGAGGTGTGGGCGGAGCTTAACTAGGGATGTGCGAGGCATAGCTAAAACTGGAAAGGCCTTTTGAATCAAAGTTAGATATCTGTTTCCCATCCACTATTACATATACAACAAACAACCAAATTTGGTTAACACTGCTACGTATGCCGCGTATATTAACACCCTAGAGTTACAATAAACTTCATCAGCATCACTTAAATTATCATTGACAAAATACAATACAATCTGTTTCACACATAATATGTTACTGCATACAACTTGTGTATGTTATTGCCTTTTCCATAAGCATTATCACTATAAAAAGATGAATGGCCTCCATCCCGACACGAAAACCCACAAAAACCTTTTCATAGGCAAAAAGATTTTGGGAACGTGTTCCTCCTCCGCCCACACAGTGTGTGATGGTTAGGCCTGCTGGGAGGGTTACAGCTACATCTTAATATACCAATGCTCTTAAACCTCAATACATATTACTCCATAATTTTTTCCAAATACCTTTAGAAAAATTTTACCACAGGAATCTCTCTCAAACTTCAATCGAGACATTCTCATGACAGACTTTTACAAAGGTCTCTGAAATCCTTACTTACATGAAGAGCTTTTTTTTTCTTTTTTTTTCTTTTTTTTTTTCTTCTGTACATCAAAACCAGCATACCTAATATATTAGCTACTTCAACAGACTACATATACGAAATTATTGTAATAAAATAAATATATTATTTCACAAAGGAAAATTAAGGGTGTTGATTTCTCGGCTACTAGCATGTAGAATGACTGCTACTTAGTACGAGCGTAATAAGCTCGCCTCTGATTGGCCAATCAGAAACGGCCATCCAGGCACTCCAAGCGGTGACCCAATGTCACCTGCTTACTCTGTACTCTGTGACAGGGAAACATTGTTTTCACGCTTCACTACGTGCCGCTATAAAACACATTTATTAATGGTGAACCACGACAAGTGCTCCAGTTGCTATTGCAGTGACCCAGCATAGCTGCCACCAGTGAAATGCAACAAGATCAAGTACCTGTGTTTAAATATGAACTGTGAAGCTACCTTCCAGAACTCTTCGACTCCCCCGATCTTCATGGTTGGCCATACGAACTGGTCAGTACTTTGCAACGGAATTCCGGAAATTGCGCAGACGTAAGCAATCAAATCCATCTGCCGATCTTCGCCATGAGCTTAATAGAGGTGTCATAATACAGCGTTTATCTTGGCGACGTGGTTGCACGTTCGAAAGTATATATATATATATATATATATATATATATATATATATATATATGTATGTATGTATGTATGTATTTTATTTTATTGACGCACTGGCAACGTGCAGCTTCAATTTCGATGTGCTAACCAGCCGACAGTCATGCACCCATTAGTTTAATTTGTTGATCACCATCTCGCGGTCGGGGGATCGAACCGCCATACTGCAACTCCGCATAGCATCAGCAACCAGACATCTTTCCACTGGACCACCGCGCCAAGACAAAAGTCTCAGGTTAGCAGACCAGCTTTCACATGTCTGATATACTGACACACTGACGATTCATATGGGCCTATCTGTGGATGCACCTGCCACGATTCAATCCTTGGCATTTAAGCCTATTGTACTCTGACTCCATCACGGCTCTGGCAGTATATGTATTTTATTTTATTGGCGCACTGGCAACGTGTGGCTTCAATTTCGATGTGCTAACCAGCCGACAGTCATGCACCCATTAGTTGACACATTTGAGATGAGATCGCCTCGTTGGTTTTATAGAATCTAGGGTCACATTCGATGATCGGATTGTCATCAATCTTACGAAATGCGTTTCCAGCAACGATTCATTTGACATCACAATTAAATGAATTACACGTCCGACAGTAAATGCGCAAATGTCCGCCAATAACCGTCTGAATTGAGGATTCCTTTTTGTCAGTTACTCACATATGACGTCATAATGATATACGTGGCGTGAGGATGATGTCAGAGTCAATTCCGTCATAAATGACGTAGATGAGTTCGTCACGAACGATTAATGGATGACGGACGAAGCATTGTTGTACGGATTGCATGTCTTTACTTAAATAGGCAGCAACAGCAACCAGTCAAATTAGTTTCAAAATATTCAACAGCTTACCTGTACAATTGTCTGTAAATTGATATTCAAGGATTTCAGCGACCGATCGATCCCAACACGGGCGAAGTGTGGGGTAGATAAGTTCGTCACGAACGCTTAACATTTGGATGACGGACGAAGCATTGTAGTACGGATTGTATGTCTTTCCTATTTAATAAACGTGCTGTTGACTATTTTGAAATTAATTTGACTGAGCGCTGCTGCTGCCATAGGCAGTAACAACAACCAGTTAAATTAGTTTCAAAATATTCAACAGCTTACCTGCACAATTTTCTGGAAATTGATAATCAGGGAGTTCAGCGATCGATCGATCCCAACACGGCCGAAGTGTCAGTTGAGGCTTGGCTAAAGATGGGCGGACATAGCTAAAACTGGATTCCCCCATTGCTGGCCTTTCATGAATTTAAGTTTAATAAACATTCTATTGTATATGTTGAAACTGTGAACTGTGGCTGCCATATAGCCAACAGCTAAGGAATTAAAGTGATAAAATAAATTCACATCGCACGTACAAAAGTGGGTGGGGCTAGAAATTGACGTGCCATGGATAGAGACGGATCCCTTGTGAGGTTTTCCCTATTTTCTGTTAATAAATGCATTCCGCTACTCACCTTGTCCATATACGCGCCTGTGGATAATTTTTAAATATCGGCACAACGAACCCTCATGGCATATAATTATTTTTTACAAAACATAAACACGATAGAGTTTTTCCGTGGTCACCGATGCATGGCAACTGTCCCGTTTTATCATATATCTTTATTAATTATACGCATCCATGCATAGGTATATATATGACGCGTAGGTGGTACGCGAACTGTATCATTTGTTCACGATGTCCCGGCTCATACATATTGGGGAGACATGTCTGGCATGTCGCATAAAAGCAACCATATGGTTGAGAATATGTATACCAGCTTGTTATTAATTGCTTTGTAATAGGTATACCGTTACATAATGAAACCAGGTGCTCTTTAATTTGTAACCGGTTCAAGATGGCTACGGTACCGTTAAAGGTAGGTCGTGCAGCTTCAACCTGTCTGTAAAGGCTACTACTACTACTACTACTACTACTACTACTACTACTACTACTACTACTACTACTACTACAACAACAACTACTACTACTACTACTACTACTACAACTACTACTACTACCCTTGGATACAAGACAGAAGTGGTCTTTATAGATATTTGGTCTTTCTACGTAAAGTCAAATGAATGGTGGAATACAGTTATAGCTACGCACCGCCCATTTCTAGATAAGTTGTTCAGAACAGATGCAAAGGCCGCTTTGCCGGTGTTGCGATCGATCGATCACTGCACCCCCGGAATCTCGATTTCCAGAAAACTATACAGGTAAACTGTTGAATATTTTGAAACTATTTTGACGGAGTGCTGTTGCTGCCATATGCGGCAGCAACAGCGTCCAGTCAAATTAATTTCAAAATGTTCAGCAGACTTTTTATTAAATCGGAAAGACACAATTCGTACAACTTGACGGACTATTACTCGTTTATAACGAACAAAATGCGGCATTCATAACGTAATTAATTATTTGACGTCAGCCTACACGTGACGTTGTTGATCATGACGTCATGTGATTAATGGATAAAATGGATTCGTCAATTGTTCACTGATTTGGGGAGTCTGTAAAACCGGCTTTCACATAGAAGTAGTCTTTATAGGCCTATAGAAGTCGACTGCATTCAGTGGTCAAAACTACTTAACGGGATGTTAATCTCATCTCAAATGTTGTACTGCACAGATAGATTATTGTTTATAGATTCCATATCATTCATATCCTGTCACATTCCCTTATCTGTATCACAATTATCTGCTTTGTAATATCGCGTAAATGTTGAACAGTGATCGCCGCCATTGTGTCTCCTCTAGCTATAGTGTTTGATGTCATGTTAGTGTCAATGCATTACATTCTTTATTATGTAATAATCATCTTCTTGAATATTTTGAAACTAATTTGACTGGAAGTTGTTGCAGCTTAAGGCAGCAACAACCTCCAGTAAAATTTGTTTCAAAATATTTAACACGTTACCTGTATGGTTGCTTTTATACGACATTTTCAAGCTATAGATGGGACCTCTATGACTGAGCGCATATACCGGGGCAGACCCGCTAGGCTCTTTTGATCGGTTGAAAAGTAAATCACGACAGCCATCATAGGCTGTAGAAATTTAGCTACTAAATTCTGAATATCTTTCTTTGACGGGATGATAAAAAGCTTAAAATTCATGGCATAGTTTAAGAGTGGTCTATTAGATCATCTATACACCTGTGCAAAAGTTAAGCACCAGCAAAAACAATAGAACGTAGAAACATGATGGTACAACTAGGCTGCCATACTTTTTGTCCCCGCGTTAGCTGACATAATTCCAAGTACGAAATGCACATGCATGCATGACTTCACGCCGCTTGATGTCCGTGCGTGGCGGGAAACAGCACACGTGTTCAGTTATGTAAAAGTCCAGTTTGAGGTGTAGAACATTACATACAGATTTAGGCGACAAGATTAGGAATTTTGTGTTCATGACCGTGGTTTATTTGTACAGAGAGAATTAGCTCTTGATTGTGAACCGCTATGGCAAGACGAAGGTTAAGTGATCGTGTGAAATGGCAAATCATAGGCATGCATACCACTGGTATGTCATGCAGAGAGATTGGCAGACAGCTGAACATTAACCATACTGTAATCAGTCGTTTGATTGCAAAACATGGGCAAACTAACGAGGTGAAGGACAGGCCTAGATCTGGAAGACCGAAGAAGACTACTGCCCGTGATGATCGAGCCCTAGTACGCCTTGTTAGGAGATCTCCATTCACCAACAGCAGAGTGCTCAGCCAGCAATGGGAAACGCGCAATAGAGTGTCAATGTCTACCGTCAAAAGGAGACTGTATGCTGCTGGCATGAAAGCTAGGAGACCTGTCAGACGTCCTCTCCTCACTGCACACCACAAAGAGGCGCGTCTGAGGTGGTGCACCGAAAGAAGACACTGGAACATGAGATCCTGGAGACGGGTACACTGGTCCGATGAAAGTCGGTTCCTGCTTCATGCCACAGATGGTCGAACTCGTGTATGGAGGTCCAGACGCACGGCGTACGACCAACGTAACATCATGGAAGAAGTTCCATTTGGTGGAGGTTCCGTTATGATATGGGGGTGCATCTCATTTGATTGTAAGCTGGATCTGTTGACTGTACCGGGAACACTAAATGGACAAAGATATCAAGATTCCATACTGGATAGAGTTGTGGTCCGTCATTTTGTAAATCATGCACCTGGAACCCACCCTATATTCATGGATGACAACGCCCGACCACATCGTGCTAGAGCTGTGCATGAATACCTCCGCCAGAATGCCATCGAAACCCTACCATGGCCAGCAAGGAGCCCTGACATGAACCCTATTGAGCATATCTGGGACATTCTGGGAAACATGGTGAGAAGGAGGGATCCTCCTGTGCAGAACCTACAGGAATTAACAGACGCACTCCATCTTGAATGGCAACGAATACCACAATGGCGTATCAGTCGGTTGGTGACCAGCATGAGACGTCGTGTCCAGGCCGTCATCCAGGCACAAGGTGGATATACCCGGTATTAATAATGACAGTCTCAAACTCGTGCACAGATGTTAAACTTCGTTTTCAGACACCATTAATGACAATCTAGCCTCGTGTGTCAACTGTAGGGCAATAGTTGTCAGTTGTGTCAACGTAACCATATTCAGGCCTCGTTTTCAAGTTCAAACAAAAACATACAGTGTTTCCCCACCATCATAATCAGCATTCCTCTAGTTGCATTATTACCTCTTGCACTAAGATGGATGGGTACATAAATGTTTATGCTATTGCTTTCTTCATAGCACATGAATATACCATCGCATGTGCGTAAAAATAGGGTGGTGCTTAACTTTTGCACAGGTGTATATATACATATCATGTGATGAGGTTAGTTATCCTTTAAAGGCGACAACCTCTAGGCCTATATTGAGGTCAAATGATGTCGATTCTAACTCGTGTAGTTTGAAAGACAATCAAGGGATTAAAATAGCCAGATGCTAGTTAAATATTTCCTGAGCTAGCACTACAAGTAGATTGAAAATTCTAGTGGCTAATTAAAATTTTAAATTTTAAACCGTGCACAAATTCTAAATAGGCCTAATACTCGTTACAGTGATTAAAACAAAGTAAAAATGTTAGCCAAATATGACAATCATTAGGAAACTAGTGCAAATGTTAAAACATCGTTTTTTGAAAGCCTGTGCGGCCAGCAAACAGGCTACGTCAACGATGTTTACAAACTTGCAACAGCTATTCTTAAGCTATTCTTAAAACACTACGTGAGCTAAAGAGACAATGTCAGAATATTGTAGCATAGGCTAAGACCCCATGCACGCCGAATTCGTCGGCACCGAAATTCCCCGAGCTTGCACGTGCTGAGCGCACATGCAGACATGCGTTCCCATGCGAGAGGAAAACTTGATACGCGTGCGAAATATATATTATTTGGCCAGTTCATTCTAGCCTACGTAATGGCTAATAGAAGTGATTTTATCGAGCCGGAATCGAATGTGAGCTATGCGTAAATTTCTGCGTGCATGGGAACGACTCTGTACATTTCAACCTGATCGATTTTGTCCGCTTGTCAGGAGTACGCCGAAAAAATCCGCGTGAGATCGATTCCGTTTTTGTCCGCGCCGACAAAGTCCGCAATCTTCTTGATTGTAAGTGAGCATGGAAACGTGTCAATACAATTCAATGACATCGATTTTTCCGCGCAATTCGGCGTGTATGGGGACGTTACCTTAAGGCCTAAATGTCATTGTAGAATATGATGCCGAGTAAGACGGGTAGGAGATAATTCTTAGGGCATCTACGTATTTTAATACTTTATACTTTAATGGTCAATAAAATCTAATTTTCGCTTCGTAAATGTTCATTTTCAGGCCAAGAGAAGACAATTTTTGAAAATTTACTGCTGGAATTACTGGCTCGGGTAACCGAGCCAGTCATTCCAGTTGTAAAATTTCAAAAATCGTCTTCTCTTGACCTGCAAATGGGTATTCTTCAGAACAGCTGCAAAAGCCGTTTTTTGGCCAGGTTGACCACTAAATTTCTAAGTAATCGCCATCTTATAGCCCCCACCCCACCCTACCAGAGGGGTCGTGTCCTATGGTAAGCCAACCTTACTGTGCTAAAAGACAACCTGTCTATGCAATAGCCTGTCCAAAGCGGCCACCTTATAGAGCACACACAATTATTCACTTTAGACAGGTGGGTGGTCTCTTTGTACACGTGACTTGCTATAGCGTATGACTTTTGATGTCAAAATATGGTGGTTCCTTAAAACAGGTCCTGATGATCAAGTTGGTCATAACGGACTCCGCAGTGGTTGTGAGGCTTATCCATTTGTAGGCCAAGAAACGACTATTTCAACAATTTATCACAGGAATGAATGGCTCGATAACCGAGCCAGTCATACGAGTGGTAAATTTTCAAAAATACTCTTTTCTGCGCCTGTAAATGTACATTGGCTGTGAGAAAACCTGAATTTTCTTTCTTACTACCCTTTGATGGACAAACCGGCCTCTGCAGTGATCATGTGAAATGTTCATTTGTAGCCCAACAAAAAGTTATTTTTATAAATTTTTTCAAAAAAATTCTTATTCTGCAAAGATTTTAATTTTCATGGAAAATCTTGACCATTAAAGGCTTAATTGATCTAAGTAGCCCTTTAAGATCTTTAGCCCTTTAACAATTAAATTTGTTTTAAGAATTCAATTATTTCCTAGAAAATGTCCATTTGCAGACCAAAAGACGACTTTTTTACTATACCGATCACCGAACCAGTGGTAAATTTTCAAAAATAGTCTTCTCTTGGTCGGCAGATGGACATATCTCAAGACCACTACAGACGCCATTTTTGGCCGACTTGATGGTTAAAGGGTTAAGAAACACCATCATTTAGGAGGAATGAGGAGGGGGAGGCGGAGGAGGAGGAGGAAGAGGGAAGAGGAGGAAGAGAAGGAGGAGGAGGAGGAAGAGGGGGAAGAGGAGGAGGAGAGGGAGGAGGAGGAGAATAAGAAATGAGGAAGAGGAGGAAGAGGAAGAAGAGGAGGAGAAGGAGGAGGAGAAGGAGGAGGGGAGAAGGAGGAAGAGGAGGAGGAGGATGGAGAGGAGGAGGAAGAGGAGGAGGAGAAGGATGAGGAGGAGGAGGAGGCGGAGGAGGGGGAAGAGGAGAAGGAGGAGGAGGAAGAGGAGACGGAGGAGCAGGAGGAGGAAGAGGACGAGGAAGAGGGGAAGAGGAGAAGGAGGAGGAGGGGGGTGAACAGGAGAGGTAGGAATAAGAGAAGGAGGAGAAGGAGGAAGCGGAGGAAGAGGAGGAAGAAGAGGAGGAGAAGGAGGAAGAGGAGAAGGAGGAGGGGAGAGGGAGGAAGAGGAGGAGGAGAAGGAGGAGGAAGAGGAGGAGGAGGGGGAAGAGGAGTAGGAGAAGGAGGAAGAGGAGAGGGAGGAGTAGGAGGAGGAGGAGAGGGAGGAGGAGGAAGAGCAGGAGCAGAAGGAGGAGGAGGAGAAGGACGAGGAGGAGGAGGAGGATAACGATGAGAAGGAGGAGGAGAAGGAGGAGGAGGAGAAGGAGGAGAAGGAGGAGGAGAAGGAGGAGAAGGAGGAGGAGAAAGATGAGGACAAGGAAGAGGATGAGTGGAAGGAGGAGAAAGAGTAGGAGGAGAAGGAAGAGAAGGAGGAGGAGAACGAGAAGGAGGAGGAAGAGGAGGAGGAGACGGAGGAGGCGGAAGAGGAGGAGGAGGGGAGGAAGAGGAGGAAGAGAAGGAAGAGGAAGAGGAAGAGGAGGAGGAAGAGGAGGAGGAGGAGGAGGTGGAGGCGGAGGCGGAGGAGAAGGTGGAGGATGAGGAGGGGTGGGGGAGGGCAGTGCCGGATTAAGCTGTCGCGAGGCGCTAGGCGGGATACCCAAAGGTGGGGGAGCGAGCATAAGACATGTCCCCTCTCGTCGGGAAAGTACGGGAGGCCCCCTGGAAAAAGTGTAAATCTAGATACTATGAGGTGCATTAAGACGCGTAATTTGGCATAATATTAGTAATTATTATTGAGGACAAGATGTGGTTTTAACAGCTTGTCGTTACGTAGTATATAGAAAAAAGCTTAAAATGCCTTTTGGTTTAACCCTTTAATGTCTAAATGTGTCAAAAATCTAAACAAATTTCTTATAAGAACGTCCATTTGCAGACCACGCGAAGACTATTTTTGAAAATTTACCACTGGAATAACTGGCTCGGTTACCGAGCCAGTTATTCCAGTGGTAAAATCCAGTGGTAAATTTTCTAAAATAGTCTTCTCGTGGTCTGCAAATGGACATTTCTCAAGACAAATATAAAGGCTGTTCTTGGCTGGCTTAGGCAGCAAATGGTTAAAGAGCGAGGGCCCCTTAGGAGCGAGGCCCTAGGCTGCAGCCTAGTTAGCCTAGTGGTTAATCCAGCCCTGGGGGAGGGGAGGGGGGAGGAGGAGGGACAGAAATTGTAGGAGTACCACCGGCGTGAATATGTCTCAATGCATTCATGAATGTAAAATTAGTGATACCTCGGATTGTTTAGACTCACTGAACCTCAAAACCTAATTGCGCATAACATGGAATATTTAATTTCCAATTGAAATTTATGCTAAGATATTAAGTTCATCCCACCCAGCTAATATAAATATTTCGCACGCACCGATGCTTTTCTGAAGCCAATCAAGCTTATAGATAAGTTAGAGTATTTTTTCCTATCGTGTAGCTAGCTAAGATATTGTTTTTCAATATATATTTACCGATCTGTCACTCAAGTAAAAGATGTCATAATCAATTACGTCAAGTGTTAGCTGACGACACAAATTATATGGCGTAGCTCCGCTCAGGAAAATTGAAAATTCCGTCACGAAAGTGTCCGTACGACATATCATATTGAATTTAATTACTTTACAATTTACTAAGCAGTATGTTGAATATTTTGAAACTAGTTTGACTGGCAACTGTAGCTACCGTAGGAAACAAACACACCCATTTAAATCAGTTTCCAAATATTCAACAGCATTCACGTATATTTACTTTGAAATTAAAAATCTGAGTCTTCAGCTTTTAAAATTTCAAATTTGATCCATAATGTCTAAAAAGTGGGGGTGGGCGTAGCTAGAAATTAGCGGGGATATATATAAAAACGAAATCCGTCTATTGCCTATAAACTGTTGATGCCAAAAGCAGTTGCTGTCTAAGGTTAAAGGATAACTAACCTCATCACATGATATCTATACAGATGATCTAATAGAACACTCATAAACTATGCCATGAATTTTAAGCCTTTTATCATCCCGTCAAAGAAAGATGTTCTGGATTTAGTAGCCAAATGTTGGTACATTTCTACAGCCTATGATGGCTGTCATGACTTACTTTTCAACCAATCAAAACAGCCTAGCGTGTCTGCCTCGGTATACGCGCTCAGTCATAGAGGTCCCGTCTATAGATTAAAAATGTCGTATAAAAGCAACCATACAGGTAACATGTTAAGTATTTTAAAACAAATTTGACTGGAAGTTGTTGCTGCCTTAGGCAGCAACAACTTCCTGTAAATTAGTTTCAACATATGCAAGATGATTATTACATAATAAAGAATGCAATGCATTAGCACTTACATGACATCAAACACTAGCCCTAGAGGAGACAAAATGGCGGCGATCACTGTTCAACATTTGTGCAGTACAACATTTGAGAAGAGATTAGCATCCCTTTAACATAGTAAACGGGTTACGGCGGTGTCATTATGGCATTGAGATTATACAGTGTCAGAAATAGAAGGGCTACAATTGTGTAATTCATGAATCCATTTCCTCACTCAATCTTATGACGTCATAATCAACTACGTGACATGTAGGCTGACGTCATAATCATGACGTCATGAATGACTATATATAGCCCGTCTTTAACGCGTAATAGTCCGTTGTTGTACGAATCGTAGGCTATGTCTTTACCATTTAATAAACATTCTGTTAAATTAATTTCAAAATATTTAACAGCTTACGTGTATAGTTTTATGGAAATTGAGAGTCAGATAGTTCAGCTATCGATCGATCCCAACACGAGCGAGGTGTGGGTGGAGATTAGATAGAGATGGGCGGTGCATAGCTAAAACTGGAAAGGTCCTTTGTACTATACTTATTCTATTGAGGGTTCCATTTTAGAGAGCTATTCCCCGCCCATTTTTAGCTCTGCTCCACCCACGTTTTGCGCGTGTTGGGATCACTTCATATATTTTGAATCATGAATTTCCAAAATCCCAATTTCAATGTAACTATGCAGATAAGCTGTTGAATATTTTGAAACTAATTTAATTCGGGACTGATTCTGCCTATGGCAGCAACAGCTCTCGGTCAAATTAGTTTCAAAATATTCAACAGAATATTTCTTAAATTGTAAATCCATCTCAAATACATACAATTCATACACTTGACAGACTTTTCGCACTTTATGAATGAGTTACAATACGTCATCATGATTGTGACTTCAACCTACATGTCACTTATTTGATTATAGCGTCATTTACATGAGTAACAGATCATGATCCCTCCATTGTTATCACGCATTAAAGGGATATTATCCCATCTCCACTGTGGGGTTGTACCATAAACATCTTATAAGCGTAGACGGGAAGTGCGCATACCTTCATTAAAGGGCGAGTTATCCCAACCTCCGGTGACTTGAGTTCAGTACCACGCAGTTCTGCGCATGTTCAGGAACCTCTGATGGACTAACGCAGACGATCATACTGATAGGATTTTTTTATTCGACTGGTACGTTTGCATAGAGCACATTTTTGGCACTGTGGAAGTAGGCGAAGCCTAAATTTACTCTACGGAAAAGTCCCAGTTTGGCTGTATTCGACTGGGATTTTTCCGTAGAGTAAATTTACTTGCGCGGTGGGCACGTTTTCGCCCAGTCTTGTTTTCAGATGCGTTTCTTTATTTACGTCGCAATAATTTCCATTTGAACTTCCAATTGATGGATCCAATCTGCGACTTAAATATATGACGTCATACTCAACTTCGTCGCATGTAAGCTGACGTCACAATCATATATTAACAGAGAATACCCCCGTCGCGATGCAGTGATAGTCCGTCAAGTGTATATCTTTGATGTATTTACGATTTAATAAACATTCTGTTGAATATTTTGAAACTAATTTGATTGTCCGCCGTTACTGCCAGGGGATGTGGTGGGGTGGGCGGTGTTGTGATATTTGGATTGATATAACATGGCATGCCTGGTATCCTATCGGTCATGGTATGTTATTCCTAAGAGGTAACAGAATGAAATTCTGAAGCGGCTGAAAAATGCTATTATGAGGAACTGAAAAATTAAATGTGCCTAACAGCGCAGCAAAATAAGCTATAGTAATACCTGGTCGCTCAAAGTGTTTGCATTGGCGCCCTCTACATACCAGAGACTAAAGTAACTAGCCATTCAATGAGGAAACTTCTGACAGACCACAAGTTAGTAATCATGGAGCAAAATCAGGCCACATATCGTCGGTTGGGCTTCGTAATCGGACCAAGGCTTCTGAGAACATATCATTAGTTTTGGATACGTCAGTGACCGCATTGCATTCATCAACATAGTTATACCAAAGCCCACTAAGAGTCGCATTGTCAACTCACATGGCCCAAGTGCTGGAAAAGCCGAAGAGAATCCACCGCCGTTACTATTCCAGGCAGATGGCAACTGTTCACGTTTAGAGATTTCAACTCCAAGCTGGGTAGACTCAACAATACGGACAAGAGTTCATGACTTGTATTATACATGTGGTCATATGGAGAGGGCACGCGTGACAGCAATGAAGATGCACTGGTGGCATCCTTTAGTGCCACTAGCCTATTTTCGACAACTACGGCTTTCAATGCCCCATGCCGTTACGAGACAACATGGACAGGACACACTGGTGATCGCAAAGTTCCAAAAGGCTCAAAGGCTACAACAGAAGTCTTCAACCAAATAGACTTCATAATATGCAAGACAGAAGCAAAACCCCTACTTCGGGATACTCGTCCCTATAGATGTGCAGACTTCAATTCTAACCACAAGCCAGGCGTTGAACGGCGTCATCTCCGATCCAAACGAATCCCTAAACAAAATGCTTAAATGTATGGAATCATCAGCCACCACCACAATCGAAGTTCTCAAAAACAACAACCGAACTAGGTATACTTATGAGCATGTAGTAGTAAAACTATCAGCATAGCAGAACACACTATTAATTTGGCCAAAGTGAAGACCGCGCCAAACTATGCACGGAATGGGATAGCGTTCTGTGCCAACCTCAGCGAATGCTTAAAAATCTTGCTATCCAATAAGCAGACTCCCTAGTAGTTGAAATCACTTCCACGGAGGACTCTCACAAAATATTTCAGACAGCACGAGCCCCGAGAGTTACTGACTACATACCACCACTCAATTTACACAGCTCTGAAGGACACTTTATCGGGACTGACCAGGGCAAAGTGGACGTAATTCGAGGATGGTTCAAGGAACAGTTCACCGAGCACGATGATGAGCACTTTCACCCGTTCTCAGGAGACTCCAGGCCATTACTAACACTAATTAAATCAGCAGAACTTGAGATGGCACTGAAAGCACTGCATCTGGACCTGATGGCATGAGCAATGAACTATTCAAATACGCAAGTGACATTATCCCAAAACCCTATCACGCACATAATAAATTCAGCTTTTACGCACCGCCTTCCCATCGGTGCTGTAGGCCAAGTCGCTATTAGCGCGTTAGCTAAGCCCAAGAAGCCACCTGGCCCCAGCCAATCGGCGACCCATTGTGCTCCTCAAAAGCATACGGAAAATCGTATCCAGTGTTTCCAAGATCGATGACTTCGCTGGATCATGCTAAAGTGAATTTACACGCAGATACTCAGACAGTGTATGGACTGAACGTATGCTTGTGTTGTATAGTCATGTCCAAGCTCTGGGATTTCAAAAAAAGGAAGTTCACATGTCACAAGCCTTCGACACAATTAAACGCTCAAGGAACCTAGAGGAAACTGCACCACGCCAGTTACAACGAAGATGAGCTGCGACTAGTGAGACTACTTTCATCCGACACCAATCTCAGAGTAAGGATCAAGTCATGAAGTCTGCAGCGTTTCAGACATCAATTGGCTCCCTATAGCGAAATGGATTATTTATTTCCCTGTGCTTGTCACCCACTACCTTGCTGCTGCGTTGAAATCTGTGCAGGAAAATTCCCCCAAAGACCAACCCACCCACCCCCTATTATTATTATTATTATTATTATTATTATTATTGTTATTATTATTATTATTATTATTATTATTATTCTTTTATTGTTATCATAAGCACTATTATTAAGCTCACTATTACTATTATCATTAGCATCTGCTATATGCAATCTTGATTTAATACCAGGAACTGCTTTTGAGCTCGTACAGGTCCCCAACTTTGATACCTCATAGAGTTAACAACCAAATCAGAAGCCATGACTATGGTCATCTGCAAGGACATCGGACGCATTCTTGTGTTTGGTACACTATTATTGGATGCATATTTGCATGTGTCATCGTTGCCTTGGGAACTGGCACCGCCATCTTTATTCAGTCAAGTAAAGCGATAGACAATAATTATTCTCATCCACTGCCAATGACATATAGTATACGATGCTACTACTACTACTACTACTACTACTACTACTACTACTACTACTACTACTACTACTACTACTACTACTACTACTACTACTACTACTACTACTACTACTACTACTACTACTACTACTACTACTACTACTACTACTACCACTACTACTACTACTACTACTACTACTACTACTACTACTACTACTACTACTACTACTACTAGTACTCCTACTACTACTACTACTACTACTACTACTACTACTACTACTACTACTACTACTGCTGCTGCTACTACTACTACTACTACTACTACTACTACTACTACTACTACTACTACTACTACCACTACTACTACTTTTATTTCTCGCGTCATCTCATCCTTGTCATCGTCGTCCTTGTCGTCGTCCTTGTCGTCGTCATCATCCTTGTTGTCATCCTCGTCGTGTCGTCATCGTCTACATCGTCATCGGCGGCGGCGTCGTCGTCGTTGTCGTCGTCGTCGTCATCGTCGTCACTTCTGTTGCTGTTGATGTCACGCCTGCTGCCGCCGGCCGCCCTGGCCATGGTCGCCATCACCGTCGTCGTTGTCGTCGTCGTCGTCGTCGTCGTCGTCGTCGTCGTCGTCGTCGTCGTCGTCGTCGTTGTCGTCGTCGTCGTCGTCGTCGTCGTCTCCGCCGCCGTCGCTGTTGCGGCTGGAGTACATGACACACCTGCTGTTGCTGCTCATGCTGCCAAAGGCCGTCCGTCCGTCCGTCCGTCCGTCCGTCCGTCCGTCCGTCCGTCCGTCCGTCTGTCTGTCTGTCTGTCTGTCTGTCTGTCTGTCTGTCTGTCTGTCTGTCTGTCTGTTTGTTTGTTTGTCTGACATCCGCGAGATATCTGCGGTGTCTGACAAGGTAGCATCACAAATTTGGTATATTGATTCATATTCTAAATGGCTAGCGAAAAATGCGTTTCAGCTCAAACCGTCAAATACATAGGTCACAAGGCCAATAAGTGCATCCTGAAATACTCATTTTAAACCATAAATTGGGAACGCATGTACCAAATTTGTCACATTCATTCATATTATAGATGGATAGAGGTTCGATGATTTTCAAGAGAAAGCATCAATTATCTAGATCACGCGGTAACGAAGAGCATACCGGAAATAGAGGGTCGCAGTGGTTACTAAGTGCATTGACAAGACAGAGCCGCAAAGGCGTGAGTCGGCATCTCCCTCGAGTGTATTCTAGGTGTTGTTGTTTTTGCTGCTACTACTGCTGCTGCTGCTGCTGCTGCTGCTGCTATTTTTATTGTTGTTTTCAGTCGGTCAGTCGGTCGGTCAGTCGGTCGGTCGGTCTGTAGGTCTGTTGGTCGGTCGATCGGTCGTCCGTCTTCGTCATCGTCGTCGTCGTCGTGGCTACTGCTGCTGCTGCTTCTGTTTATGCTGAAGCTGCTGTTGCTGCCGCCGTCGTCGTTGCTGCCACGACCGCCGCCGCCGACGACGACGACGACGGCAACGACGACACGATGACAAGACGTATTAATTACGATTTATATTGTTTTATCACAGGTTCATATTTCACAAATCCAGTAACAACAGAAATTAATCTACAGACGCCACAATATCGTAAGTATATGGTTGATTGGTCAAACCCATTAATAACCTTTCATGCATGACAAACGGCACTGCGCAATCTACGTGTTTTACATACCACCTATGAGTGGACCGAGTGCTGGTCACTAAACACATGTGGTTACTTAACACTGGAAAGTCAAACAATGAACCTTTCCAGTTTTTGCAAAGCTCCGCCCGTCTCGAGCTAAGCTCCACCCACACCTGGCTCGTGTTGTAATCGATCGATCTCTGAACTCCCAGACAATCAATTTCCAGAATACTATACAGGTAAGCTATTGAATATTTTGAAACTAATTTGACCGGTCGCTGTTGCTGCCTATGGCAG